>CAMOHE010040573.1:0-27003 GCA_946598075.1 Artocarpus hirsutus | reverse complement strand
TCTTGATTCTAATCCGTTTTTGATGAAATGAAGTTTACATTCTAGCTAATCTAAGTCCATCTAACTTAGATTGAAGCTTTTCTAGGCTTAGAAACTCTAAAATTTCAAAATGCAAGAAAATTTTGAAAAATAGAAAAACTTTGAGTTTTAAAATCTAACCTCGAATCAAAGCTTGAAAACGTTGTTTTTGTTGTTGAATCTTGTTCCCGAGCCTTCGATCTCCTAGCCCGAAGCTTGAAAACGAAATTTGTTTCAAAAATTTTTAGAGAGAGAATGAGAGAAAGTGAGAGAATCCGAGAGAAGGGAAGAGAAGAGAGAGAAGGTGAACGAGAGAAATGAAGAGAGAGAGAGAGAAAGTGAAATAAATAGAAGAAAAGAGGAAAAAGTAGTTGCATAAAGCTGTGTGCAACCACACACTGTTTTCAAAGTTAAATTGCTTTATTAAAAATGAAATTAACAATTAAAAACAATTTAGAATAATTAAAAATCATCAAAAAGTAATTAACACAAGGTTTCCACAAAGTAATCAAATTAAGTTCAAAACACTTATCATGGCACACTAATTCACCATTTAACATTCTAATTCTATTTAATTAACTTCGAGGTGTTACACGGAGGAGTGATAGTGCTCGATGTTGGAAGCTTGAAGCCGCGGCACCCATCGATATTTCTCGAATTTAAATGTTGAATTCAATGCCAAGTTATCTGATCCACCAAGGTCTATAAATAGGACTCTTTAGGACGTTTTTGGAGACTTTTGGCAGATCAAAGGAGCGGCTAAAGGGGAGAGATATTGATATGGAGAGGAAGACTAGATTTCGGAGACACAGAAGCTTAATTCTATCAATAAGCCAGTTCCTTCTTCTTTTTTTCATTATGTTTGAGAATATGTTTTGTGTTTCTTTGATTTTCATCACGAACTAATTTAATTTTTCAAAAAGTGAGATATAGCCTATGCCAGATACTGTTTTTTATTGTTTAATTATTTATAATACTTTAGTTCATTGAGATTACTATGTTTTTAATGCTTCTAATTTTCTAGTTATGAAATGGATAATTAAATATATAAATTTTAACATTCAAAAAAGAGGATTTGAGATACAATCCTAAGATAATATAACCAAGGATTTTATAGAGCTTGAGTGGCTTATAATTTCTTTATAGTTATTTTGAAGAACCATAGATCTTAATGAATTTTTAATTAATTTGATTTTTCTAGAGATATCAAAATCAATTATTAGGAATATTTTCACTCCAAATTCAAGAGGATAAGTTCAATAAAGTAGGGTTTTTGGTTGATATACTGGGAGAATTAATTTGAGAAAAAAAGACAAGAAAGGACATATATAGTTGAAGGGTAGGTGATATAAAAACCTCTAGAGTTTAGGTTCATTGATTTTCTCCACAAGCAAATCGTTTTGCTTTTAAATCTTAGTATTGTTTATTTTATTTTCTTGTATTTGTTATCTTTTTCGAATTTTCTAAATAAAATTATGATTATTTTAATTATAGTATTTAGCAAAAATTAGATTACAATTCTTGAGGACGACAATCTTTATCACTGCTTTACTATTAGAACTTAACGAGGTATCATTTGCAGTTTTATTGCGAATATCAAGACTTTACACTATGAGTTTCAACTGCTACAGTTTAAAACTCTAACACTTACATGCTTTAAAATATTGGTTTCAATTATATTCCCAAATAGTCTACAACTTGTAGGCCCTTCAGTTGTGACTACAGTGGTGAGGTTTTATGACTTGTTGAGGCTCGAATAATTTGCTTAAGGGGCAAACTCGGGCTATCTTTACAGGTGATTTTGGGTCTTGTCAAAAAAGCACTTAAAGCTTCAAGGTTCTTTAATGGAGGTGAGGGAGATGCTCTGAAAGTTTCCTAAGGAATTTCAAAGGTTGAGGAAGCTCTTATGGTGTTCTCAAGTAACAAATTTAAGAGCACGTTAAAGAACTTTAAGTTCGAAAGGCAAATGAAGAGGATGATTAGAGATAAATGGGTTAATCAATGGTGTGAATGTTGTCTTACTGGGACGGAAATAGAGTGGTGTTTATAGGAGAGGACAGCGTGTTTGGCAATTACTCTGGAGGATGTGCCTTTGTGCTTTGGGGAACTGTTGCAACACTCCATTCCCTCTAGAGCATGGAGTTTCTGGCTCTTTTCAAGCGTGCAACTTTATTAATCTAAAACATATATAATGTTGACCAACTTGCACATTTTCAGCTGATTTGGAGTGTTTCCTAGGTCTGCAACAAATAATAGTTTCTATTTTTGGCTAAATATTTGATTCTAACAGCAGGTGTAGGGGAACATCTGGGGTGGACTGAGCATCTCAGAAGTGCCCACGGAGCAGCATCTAACTGGCGTTTTGACCTTTTTTTTTGTTTTGTTTTTTGTAATGTTTTTTTTTTTTTTTTTTTTTTAAACTCAAGCAATTATGTTTTTTCGTCTTTTAACTCAGAGGAAGGCTTTAGGACCTGGAGCTCTATGGGCAACCAAAGTAGGGAGAGAAGGTTATTGGGTCAATGTTTCTATCACCCATTCATCCTTGACTCAATTAACCCCTCAGTGGTATTTAAATTAAACTAGTGTTATAAACTTGTAAAAGAAGGATATATTAGAAACTTATTAAAGAATAATGGTTATCCATTAATAAACTTTGTGAAAATAAGGGTCCTAGATAAATAGCAATAATTGATGATATAAGCGATGATGCCATAGATAAATACCAGTAAATAACGTTGTAAATTTTCTTATAAATATTCCTCCCTCACTCATTCAATTTTCTCTCCCTAAGAATTCTCTTTAAAATTCTTTTAGTTTCATACTTTTAGTCTTGTATTTCTTAATTTTAATAATACGTTATCGTCACAAACGCTCTAGTTCCTATGCAACTTTCCACATCTAGTAAGTAAAAGTAAAGGTATATCATTTATCTAAATTAGTTCTCTTTAATATGGATGGTCATGCCTCCTACTTGTTCATTATTTGTGCTTCTGTTTATGATGGAAGGCTAAGCCGTCTACTTCTTGATTTCTTTTATTTATGGAAGGCTAAGCTTCCTACTTATTCATTGCTTCTATTTATATTCAATATAGAAGGCTAAGCCTTCTATCTATTAATAGTTTGTTGTTATTTTAACATATATATATTAACATATATATATTATATTATTCCTACATGTATATATATATATATCCCAACTCTCTGTTGATTATCTTAAATGTTATTACACTTGATTATTATTTATGTATTCGTTTATGTGCTGCTGTTACCAGATATGGTTTTATATTGCAATATTAATCAAGGCCATAACCGTCTTTTCACTATTCCAACAGTTATAATACCATTCTAACAATAATAAAGGGCTAAATAATGGCTAGTTTTTACTTTTTAAGTTAATAAATTTTAAACTTCAAGATATCATCTTTCAACATCTCTCCTTCTCTCTAGTTATTGTTTATAGTTAAAATTTTTACAAAATGATTAATTCATTCTTAATGATCATAATTGCTCTTTTATCACACTTGTTATCCTTCTTATTATTTAAGAATATTCTCCATAGAATTTAACGTATTATTTGTATTTATCACATTCCTTATTTTTTCTCTTTTCTTAATTGTTATTATGTTTGACATGTAATGTTTGTACTGTTTCTGCTTTAAATAAATAAAGTTATAATTCTAATTATTATTATATTTTGTTATATTTATCACCATGTCAAATCTTATAAAGCTTGAGTTCATTGCATTGGATATTACGAGAAAGAATTATATGCCTTGGATTCTTAATGTAGAAATACATCTTGAGTTAATAGGTCTCTTGGAGACAATCAAAAATGGCAATACCACATTATCGTAAGATAAGGCAAAAACGATATTTTTTCTTCACAGACACCTTGACGGAGTTCAAAATACGAATCTCATTGTGAAAGATCCAAGTGTATTATGGAAGGATCTTAAAGAAAGATTCGATCATCAAAAGGAAGTTATACTTCCTGCAACTTACGATGAATGGAATGCTTTGTGATAAGAATTTAAACAAGTTAGTGATTATAACTCTGCTATGTTCAGAATAGTTTCACAATTAAAGTTTCATGGGGAGAAAGTTATTGATGAGGAAATGTTAGAAAAAACTTACTTCATATTTCATGCATCCCACATAACCTTAGAGTGTTTTAAAAAATACTCTGAATTAATCTCTTCTCTTTTGGTAGTAGAGAAAAATAATAATCTTTTGAACAAAAATCATTAGTCTCATCCAAGATATGACTACTATGATTCAACTCATCTTGATGGTTCTGATTTTACTAATGATTTTGTTGAAGGAGATATTGGTGATAACTAGATATGACTACTATGTTTATTGTACTAAATAACACTTTTATAAGACATGTTCTGTTTTTGACATATTATTTAATGCTGTATGTAAAAAAATATGATTGAAACTTTATTCTCATTAAATTGTTTACTTTTGTGAAGTTTAATATGGATTATACTAGTGAAGAAGCAAATTTCAAAAATGATGCAGAGGATATTTGCATACTAGATAATGGTACAACGTACACTATCCTTAAAAGTGAAAACTACTTCTTAGATCTAAAACCAACAAAGGCAATTGTAAATACAATATTAGGTCTTATAGACTTGATTGAAGGAATTGGTAAAGCCAGCTTCATATTGCTAAATGAAACAATATTTTTCGTAAATGATGCTTTTTTTTTCTCCAAAATCCAATGGATACCTTCATAAATGTGATACTCAGTCTAGGAATAAAGTACATTACTCATGAGATTTTTGGAAAGAAGTATATATTAGAAAAACTACCAAACCTCACCTCATTACTGCATTACACATATTTAAATGTGATTGAATCACATGTGATAGTTAAGGAAGATACTCGGATATTAAACTTATGGCATGACTGATTGAGTCATCTTGGTTCATCAATGATGTGAAAAATTATTAAAAACTCACATGGACATCCATTGAATGGCTAGAAGTTCCTTAAAAAAAAACTTCATGTGTAGCTTGTTCTCTTGGAAAGCTGAATTTGAAACTATCACCAATTAAAATTAATAATAAATCACCTATATTTTCATGAACGTATTCAAAATGATATATGTGGGCCTATTCACCCACCATAAGGGCCATTCAAATATTTTATGGTATTGATAAATGTCTCTAGTAGATTGTCACATCTTTATTTATTATCAACTAGCAATGTGGCATTTGCAAGATTTCTAACTCAAATAATAAAGTTACTAGCATAATTTCCTGATTATACAATCATGCAAGTTAGACTTGATAACGTTGGTGAATTTATATCCTAAGCTTTTAATGATTATTGTATGTCAGTTGGGATTATTGTTGAGCATCATGTTGCTCATGTACATGCACAAAATGGATTGGTTGAATCATTGATTAAGCGCCTCTAGCTCATTGCTAGACCATTAATAATGAGAACAAGGCTTCCAATTTCTGTATGGGGTCATAGAATTTTACATGCTACAGCATTAATTCACATCAAGCCAAGTGCTTATCATAAATACTCTCCATTACAACTAGCATTTGGTCAAGAGACGAATATGTCCCATCTAATGATTTTTGAGTGTACTGCATGTACCAATTGCTCCACCACAATGCATAAAAATGGATCCCCAGAGAAGCATGGGAATATATGTCAAATTATGAATCACCTTCCATCATCAGATATCTTGAGTCTCAAACTGGTGATGTTTTAACAACATGTTTTACTGATTGTCATTTTAATGAAGCAAATTTCCAAATATTAAGGGGAGATAAATAGTTGAAAAAGGAAATTACATGGTGTGAACCATCTCTATTGCATCTTGATCCTTACACAAAACAGCGTGAGCTAGAAGGACAAAAGATTGTGCACTTACAAAATATATCAAATCAATACCAAATGCATTCATAGATACAAAACAATTGATGAAATCACATATACTAGCTGCTAATACTCCTGCTCAAATTAAAGTCCCAAAAGGACAAATCGAAAGTATAGTCACTCATGAGTCATGGCACGCTTGAAGCGTGGTAGGCCACTCAATTCCAAAGATAAAAATCTTCAGAAAAGGAAAGGAGCTAATGTTGGAAAAATAGTATGCAACAGAATTTTAAAAATTTTCATATCAAAGTATTTTCCAAAACACAAGTTTGACACGCTATATATATAAATTAATAAGATCTTTCTAACCTTGTAAATGCCAAAAAGCTTCCTCAATTAGTGAAGAGAAGTAACATTCTAGAAGGATATCAACCAGCTGTCTTTCTTTGCTGTTTTCTATCTACAATCGGAGTGAGTGTGGGCTCACACATACAGCTCTTCCACTAGGCAACTCTCCTTCCAACCAATTGAGAGAACCAAAAGTTAGTGTTCGTGATTTGTGAACAAGAGCTCTCAGGGAGTTTTTAAAATCTCATTAGTAGAGTTTCACTCTTAATCTCTCAATTGATCTAAATAATAATTAGACTTACTCCCCTTTTAAAGAGGTTGCGTAACACCCTGAAGTTAATTAAATGTTATTAGTGTGTTAAATGGTGAATTAGTGTGCCATAATAAATATTTTAAACTTAATTTGATCATTATGTGGAATTTCCAAATTTATGATATTTTTGATTATTTTAATGATTTTTAATTACTTTTAATTATTTTTAATTGTTATTTTAAATTTTGAAACAAAACAATTTATCAAATCAACACGTCCCACTTTGGAAAACCACGTGCAGGACGTGGTATTGAAAACTACTTTCCTTCTCTTTATAAATCTCACTCTCTCTCACTCTTCCTCACTTTCTCACTTGCTCATCTCTCTCTCCTCTCTCTCTCTCGGATCATCTCTTTCTCTCTCTTTCTCTCCCTAAAATTTTGAACCAAAATTTGATTTTAAGCTTCGGGATTGTGGATTGAAGGCTCGAGAACGTGATTGAGCAACCACAAACTCGAATCAAAGCTTCGATTCAAGGTTAGTTTCAAATTTTCTAAACTTTTTCAATTTTTAAATTTTCTTCCATTTTGAAATCTAAGCATTTCTAAGCTTAGAAAACCTTCAATCTAGGTTAGATGAACTTAGATTAACTTGAATACAAACTTTGTTTCATCAAAAACGGATTTAAATCAAGATTTTTCATTTTTCTCAAATTTTTTTAATTTTTGGATTTTTTCAAAAATTTTGTTTAAAACTTGTTTTAATCCATTAAAAAGTAAGTTACTATATTTTTCTCTCAATTATGATGATTACCCATGCCTGAGAATTGAGAAAACATGTTGAAATTGAAGATTTGGGCTCGGGGAGGCCGAGATCCGTGCGTGAAAATTTCTAGAATTTTTCCAGATCGGCAGGCCGAACTTCATGTTCGGCAGGCCGGATTCATATGTTCGGTAGGCCGGATTCATCCGATCGGCAGGCCTAACCTTGGAAAGTTTGGCCGACCAGACTTAGACCTCCGGCAGGCCAAACTGCATAGTTCGGCCGGCCGAACCAGGGCGACCGGCAAGTCGACCGTGCATGGTGAAATTTTGTGATTTTTCACCCGTTTTCACTGTTTTGAACCCGATTGAAATTTCAACTTTATAAAATGATTTTATAAACCTAAGTGGCACACTAGGACAACCATGAAATGATTTAATGATCTAGGATATCTTGGGTTAGATACTAATAGACCTAGTTTTCATTTAAGGTTGTGCGTGGATCTGTGGAGCTAACGTATAGCGGACCGAGGTTACGATGTGGGACACCAGCACGAGTATTGAGGTAGGACTTCTACCCCTTGCTTGGTAGCTAGTTTTAAATGTTCTGGCTTAAAAGGAATTTTTAACAAAAAGGTTTTCAAATGATTGGTTGAAAATACATTTTATTGACTGATTTCATAAATGATGGAATTGAGGTGATTTTTTATAATAAACCTCATAATAAATGTGAATGATCATATTTGGTAAAAAAGAGATTTTAATAATTATGAAAAGATATATATATATATATATATGTATATATATATTTTGGGGCATGATGCCATATCAGAGATCGGGTCGTATAGTATGCGACCTTGGGGGCAGGTCCCGAAACCTAGCTGGGCCACTACGGTGGTGAATTACATATGGTTTGCCCAGGAAAAGAAAATGGTATTTTTCTGGTCGACCTATTTAAATTGTTTTGGTAAGATAAAGCTTTTATTAAATTTTCATTTATTTATTTATTTATTTATTCTAGTTTGTTTTCCATTTATTTATTTGATTAATGAACTTTCTTTTAAAGTTAAATATTTTCAAAATATAGTCCTACTGAGCCTTTCGCTCACATTTTACTTGTTTTAAAATCTTACCCCATAGGTGGTTATTAGCTTAGGATCGGAGAAGAGTCCGTTGACCGGACTTGCGACCAATAGAACATTTTGGGTAGGTTGTATTATAGCAATTCAAGGCATATAAGATCTTAACTTTTTTTTCATTCTGGACTGTGGTTGTATTGTAATATTGTCAGTACTGTGTGTGTGCACAAGATGTGGGCCAGTGGAACCCATTTTTGCCTCACCTCATATTTTGATTGCTTTTACTGTTTCTTTATTGTTCTTTTATTATTCTCATTTGCTCAAATATTATAACTGCTTATTTTACATAAACAATTTTAAAATTATCACATTTTTTATTTACAAATTAAATTCTAAAACCCTGTTTTTATCTAAATTCCCACTTAATTAATTTAATTAATCTACCACGTCACCTCCTGTACTCCGGGGTGTGACAGAATGGTTTCAGAGCTCAAGATTATGAACCTTGGGAATTGTGCACACATAGGTACGACAATAAAATTCCATTGACAGTCTAAAATTTTGTTTTCAGAAGTGAGAGAATGGCACCTAGACGTCGTTCGACAGCTGATGCCGAGTTTGAAAATGATGAGGGCATGATGAGAGCCATGTTTGCTGCATTTTGACAAATGGCAGCTAGGGCAAGACCTAACGATTCTAAGGCTAGTCATCGGTATTTGTACTTTAAGGAATTTTGACGTGCGTCTGTACAGACCTTCGATGGAAAGGGGGACCCGCAGGTGGTAGAATATTGGCTAGATTCGATCGTGAAGCATCTGGATACTCTCGGTGTGCCAGCGGAGTATCGTGTGAAATTTACGGCATATAAGTTTGAAGGTGGTGCTAATACATGGTGGAAGCAAGCGAAACGCCTGAAGAACAATAGTGACATCAGTTGGGATAGATTCGAGGAGCTATTCTACGAACGGTATTTTTCACAGGGATACAGGAATCAAAAGGCGACAGAATTCTATAGGTTGCAGCAGGGCGATATGTCATTTCGGGAATATGAAGCGAAGTTTAATGAATTGACCAGGTTTGCTCCCTCTACAGTGGCGTCAGAGCGTGAGAAGTGCATCAAATTCCAGGACGGACTCAAAGCCCCTATTCGACGACAGATAGTTTCTCTGCAACTCAGGAATTTTGGAGAGCTTGTGTCATCAGCAATATCAGTGGAGAGTGACTACGCACAGTATTGTGAGAATCGAGCTAAGACATCAGGATGAGCACAGAGGAGCGACAGAAGAAGCATCAGTAGTCGACCAACTCCAGGAAAGAACAAGCAGGGTGGCATGAACAGTAGCAGCAGCAGTTCATCCAACAGCGGGCGCAGCAACCCCTACAGTTTCCATTGTCATTTTTGCCAGCAACCAGGACACATCAAGAGGAATTGCCCGATTAGGAATGCTCGCCTAGGATTCCAAACCGGAGAAGGAGCCAATTGTCAGCCTCAACTTTAGACTCTACCTCAGCCTCAGCAGTATCCCCAGCTTCCATTCCATCAGTTCTTTCCTCAGCAACTGCCATATTCAGCGTAAGGACACCAACCGTAAAACTTTCAGCGTAATGTCCCTCAATATCGAGCATCGAGTACGGCCAGCGTGCAGTCGCCATCATCGCAGCAGTATCGACCAGTTAACCCAGGACCTAGCAGTGTTAGTAGAGGAAAAGAAAAAGTTCTAGTACAGGTTCACATGATGACATCAGGAAGTTCAGATGCCCAGACTAGTAATGCAGTTGTCGATGGTACGATTATGGTTTCTCAGTCTTTAGCACACGTGTTATTTGATACTGGTGCCACTCATTCTCTCATTTCGAGCTCTTTTGTACATGCTTTGGGATTAGAGATAAAAGAGTTTGGTGAAATCTTAGTTATAGTTTCACCCTTGGGGTGGGTGTGTGTGAATAATGTTTGTAAAGCTTGTAAAATAAAGATTGGGGATGAGATTTTGAAAAGTGATTTGATTGTAATCCCCATGAGAACCTATGATGTAATCCTAGGGATGGACTGGTTGTCCAGATACAGTGTAGTGGTAGATTGCCAACTTAAGAAAGTAACCCTAGTTTTTGATAGGGGGACGGTAATCACCTACCATGGTGGTGGTGATCAGTTAATGAGTGAGCGTCGTGTTAGGGCATGTCTCAAAGGGCAAAAGAACGCAGTTTGTTACGCTATCTTCATGGATTTGGAAGGAAAGCCTAGTGTTTCGAGAGAACGTGCAGCGATTCCAGTGGTAGACGAATTTGAGGATGTCCTCCCCGACGAGCTACTAGGATTACCACCGCATCAAAAAATCAAGTTCGGTATTGAATTGTTTCCAAGAACAGCATCGATTTCTATGACACCTTACCGGATGGCACTAGCAGAAATGAAGGAACTCAGGAAGCAACTTCAGAAACTTGCTGATAAGGGATACATCTAGAATAGCACATTACCATGGAAAGCACCGATTTTGTTTACAAAGAAACATGATGGAACTCTCAGGTTGTGCATAAATTATCGACAGTTGAATCGGGTCACAGTAAAGAACAAGTATCCTCTGCCCAGGATCGACGAGTTATTTGATCAGTTCGGAGGTTCGTGGTACTTCTCGAAGATAGATTTAAGATCAGGATATCACCAACTCAAGATTAAGGAAGAGGACATTCCTAAGACAGCTTTCAGGACTCGGTATGGACATTTGGAATTTCTGGTGATGTCGTTTGGATTGACAGACGCTCCGACAGCTTTCATGGATTTGATGAACAGGATATTCAGGCCCTAATTGGATTAGTTTATGATCGTGTTCATTGATGACATCTTGGTTTATTGTAAGACTTAGGAGAAGCATGAGTAGCATATCAGGATCGTGCTTCAAACTCTGCAAGAACACCAATTGTATGCCAAGAAGGAAAAGTGTGAGTTTTGGTTAACAGAGGTCAAATTTCTAGGTCATGTTATCTCCGAGCATGGTATCTCAATGGATCTGTCAAAGATAGAAGCCATAGTGGATTAGGAACGACCGAGAAATGTGGCAGAAATCCGCAGCTTCTTAGGACTTGCAGGATACTATAGGAAATTTATGAAGGACTTCTCGAAGATAGCAGCACCGTTGACAAGATTGATTAGGAAGAATGTCAGGTTCGAGTGGAACGAAGAATGTGAGTTTGCTTTTCAAGAATTGAAGAATCAGTTGACCTCAGCACCAGTGTTGATCATTCCCAGCAATGACGAGCCATATGAGGTTCATACGGATGCTTCAGGACGTGGACTTGGGTGTGTGATGCAACACGAACACGTGGTAGCATATGGATCAACGCAGTTACGACCTCACGAACGGAATTATCCTACACACGATTTGGAGCTCGCAGCAATAATTCATGCATTGAAGATCTAGAGATGTTATTTGTTCGGGGCAATATTTCAAGTTTTCTCCGACCATAAAAGCTTAAAGTATTTATTTACTCAGAGGGATTTGAACTTGAGGCAGCAGAGATGGATAGAATACATGGAGGATTACGATTTCGCATTGCAATATCATCCTGGGAAAGCTAATGTCGTCGCAGATGCGATTAGCCAGAAGTCTTCAGGGATACTTGCATGTTTGGTTCTTGAAGATTGGAAAAGAGATGCGACAATAAGTGAGTTCGGGCTACAGTATCATGAAGACTATGATCGCATTTCGGTGTATCACATGAAGATGACCCCAACTCTTGTTCAGATGGTGAAGCAGAAATAGTGGTAGGACCAGCATCTTTAGGGAATTTGGAAGCAAATTCAGAACGGAGAGCAGTTCGAAGAATGGAGGATACGTGCGGATTGATCATTGTAGAAGTAACGAAGGCCGTAATGGACGAAGCTCATAAGTCTCAGTTCGTCATTCATCCAAGAACCACAAAGATGTATCGCGATCTGAAGAGGCACTATTGGTGGAGAGGCATGAAGAAGGATATTCGAGAATACGTGGCCAAGTGTACGACTTGTCTTCAAGTGCAAGCCGAGCATCAGAAGCCAGCAGGTCAGCTTCAACCGTTTCCTATTCCAGGGTGAAAATGGGAACACGTGACGATAGATTTTCTTACCGGATTGTCGAGGACGGAGCAGCGGCACGATGCAATTTGGGTCGTGGTCGACAGATTGACAAAGTTAGCTCATTTCATTCCGTTTAGATGGACGTGTTTGAGGAGGATTCTTGGGGAATTGTATCTACAAAACATAGTGCGATTGCATGGAGTTCCTTTGTCCATCACCTCAGATAGGGATATCAGGTTTAATGTCAAATATTGGAGGAGCTTCCAGGAGGCCATGGGCATAGATTTGAACTTCAGCACAGCGTTAACGTTGAGAGTTTTAGGCGATGTGGCACAATCGCATTGGGAAGACAGGGAGGGAGTCAGGGATAGGGGACAGAATATCCCGGTCCTATCTCTACGAGAGACGTAGACCTTGAGGTTCTCCTAGCATCTTGTTTTATTTTCCTTTTAGTTTTATTTTTATGCCTGTTTCTAATTTTATTTCAATCTTTTTCTTTAGGCTAATTTATTGGTTTGTTATTTTCTATGAACTTTTTTTTATTTTTTTCTCTATTTTTAAATTTGATTAAAAAGTTCAGTTTAGATGGATTTTTCACAGGGGTTCAACCTAATAAGATGTTTAAGAGAATTTGAATGTTAATTATTTTTGCTCGGCATTCATAAAAGAAATACTATGGTAATTTTCCTTTATGAAAAGAATCATTTTCTTTTGTTCTAATTAGTGTGGTTTATATTATAAAATATGCCAATGGCGGATATGAGCAATTTTTTCTTCCTGAAGCTTTCTTCTTTCGGCTCCAAATTACAAGATTTGAAATTCACCTTATTGAATAAATACTGGTCGAGGTGAGTCGGCTAATTTCATTATATAATATATTCTCGATGTGAGATGATTTTAGCCATTATCAGACGGAGTCATCATTCATCGTCTTGTTAATAAGTTATTGAATGAGTTTGAAAAATCAGGTAGAACTTAAAATTAGAATTCAAATACTATAGCATGCGAAAGTTTTATACTGTATTAAACTATTGCAGCATGTGAGAGCTTTATACTGTAGCAAACTGAACTTATTTTTCCAACGTGCTTTCCAAACAAAACTGAATCTTTTTTTATTACTATTTTAGTTTTTCTGTATAATCTTTTAGTTTTTCAGTATTCTCTATTACTGTCTCCTTTTTCATTTTAACTATTTTAGGCTTTGAATAATGAGCCTATAGATTCTAGCACTTATGAATTTCAAACCTGAATGGGACCAATAGTTGAGGTAAGATACTTATAAGGTGCATCAATTAGGATCACACGTCACACTTGTGCAACAATTCTTTTTTTTTTTTTTTATTAAAAAAACTAGTCTCTATTTGACATCTCAATGGTTTCAAATCTATATTTTCACTTCCAATCACTTTCCTAAATATCCTTTTAAATTAATTACCAAAGATGACAAGTAAAGTAATTGGTCTGTAAATTATTAGTGATACTTTTGTTGTTTGATGTCTTAATAAAGTAAATAATAATAATAATAATAATAACTTTCTTATTTTCTAATGGAATGTCCTATGTGATGCCTGCATAAGTTGAATCTATATCGAATTTCCTTTAAGATCCTTAGATCTATGACATTCAATATAATTTAAAAAGTCTAGATATGTAAATTTTGAATTTATTAGTGGGAAATTGTAAATTTAAACTTTTATCAACAGCATTATAAAATTTGCATTTAAATTTATATTCCTTAGAAATATGACCATTTTCCAATTTTTGCAATTTTATTACTCAACTTTTGAAAACTTACAATTTTGTTCCACGTTTTCAAAAACTTTGCAAAAACATTACTTAACCCTTTTCTACAACGTAAGGAAACTAATTTTCAGCTCCCAATATGTCTGTATAAATTTTGCTTCTCAATTGGTTTTATAGGGCCATCAAACACCAACCTTACTCTCCCTCTAACACTTGTCTTTCTCTCTTTTCTCTAAAAAACTGGGCTTTCAACCCTTATACATGTAGGATTTGGAAGCCGATTATCACAAAAATAGCAAAAACGTGGTTATGATACGGAACATATATAACAAAAAAAATTTCAAAGCTTTTATAAAACACGCTATAGATTATATTAATTTAACGCATAAATAAATATATATCAAACTTTGCTTACGTTGGTGAAGAGAGAATAGGAATCAAATGTATAGCAAAAGATGATCTCTATAAGATGAAACCATTGTCTTCATCGCCTAGTCTTTAACACCAAGATGAATGTATGTGTTAGCATAGGAGGAATAGGGCTTCTAAATGATCACTCAACTTATTTAAGTCACTTGTAAATTGCAAAATATGAGCAAAATTGTCTTGAAATAAAGAACTTTTTTGCTTTCTCTCTCTTTTTTTTCCTCTCTGCACGCATATAAGGGGAGATTTTAGCAGAGTATTCTTAGTTTGAAGAGACTCATGTGTGTATCTCTAATGAATAGATGGGGCATCAATTTATAGAAAATAAGAAAGCTAATTAATTTTGTAAAGTCTTCTTTTAATTTAATGTCAAATATTTAATTAAAATAAATGACACAAGTCTTTCATCCCTTACACTGTGATAGGTGCCACTCATTGATACCATATCTGTGCATGTGGCACCAACAAGAGGAGAAAGGAGAGAGAAAATCTATTTATTACCTAATCTCATTTGACTTCACATTCAACTTTTCATATTTGAATTAAATCACATTTATTTAAAATTAAAAATACTAAATATGAAAACTTTTTAAACAAGCTTTGAAGTACACAAAGGACTTTCCCTTTATGCTATAGGCATCATCCCACTGTGTGTGCCACCTACAAAGTGGGACTCACCCACTTTGTGTTTTTCAAAATAAATTTTTTATTTTATTTATTAAATAATATAATTATTTAATAAATATAAATTAATTTATGGTTAATTTACTTTGAGTGATATTTAATTTAGATTTTCATAATTCTAAATTAATTATTTAGACCAATAATTTTACTGTGTCCAAACAATATTTATAAAGATGACCAGGGACTAATGGACCTATAATTTCAAGCTCCAATAAAACCATTATATTAATTAAACTTTTTAATTAATATATTACTCTTTTATTAATTCCTATTGTAACTCCACTAAATACTTGAAATTGCACTTTTGAAATTATAGATATGTAATTACTCATTTCTCAAAGTTGTATATTAGATATAACCATTACATATAAGTCGATCCTCCACAAATACTTAGAGCTAGGTAGAATTTGTTAACCTCTCTAATTACTTCTTTATCCTTGAGTGCAATTGATTCTCTAATTAATAATAGGTTCATGAACGTAATCACTAATTGAGAGCTCTTATTATTCAAACCTCGAATCAATACTCAAAAAAATTATTTATCTGCTTCTCGTTAGAGAAGAAATAGATTCTATCTTGTAATATTAACATTCCAGACTATTTATTTCATTATGCCCCAAAATATAAGGGATAAGATTAGATTCACAAATCCATGCCAAGTGAATCAAAAGACATAAATCCACAAATAGGAGTCTGCTTATAACTTAGGATTAAGACCGTCTTATATATAGCCATCGGTCGATATGATTAGAACTTACTATATTTAACGAAAATTATTAGCTATCATATCACATCATGTCTCGGTCTTATATAATCTCATTATATATAGTAAATTCATTTAATAACTCATTACATTAACAGTTTGAATAAGACCGTTCTATTCTTAATAGAAATGTCCTGTACTAATAATGCTCAATTAAAGATTCTATACTTTAATAGAATAATTAATTATATATTATTGACCATTTTAATTATTATCTTTAAATATTATCCTCTTATATATTATACTTATATAAAATATTTAAGTTCACATAAATAATTATGAAATTTTAATGATATTCATAAAGTATTTAAAATATATATACATAAATATGATGAATAAATTCACTTTATTTATTTATAAATATATCATTTACAAAACATCATACACTTTAAGAGCACTATCGTAACAATTCAACCATATAAATTCCAAAAAAAAAAAAGACCAGTTTAGTTTGAGACCATGATTGGTGATGCATAGACACCAATATATAATTGGCGTATAAAGTATGCAAAATTGTTTGGTTTATTAAATTTTAAAACTCAAATGAGTTGAGTGGGTGGTTGAATTCAAGTTTCACATTACTTACAGAATTTTTACATGATGTTTTTCTAGATAATAATAAAACATCTGCTAATATATATTAGGCTAAGAATGCTTAAGTATTTTGTAGATGAAGTATAAAAAGATAAATACATGCCTAAATGATGGAGTGTTATACTGAGAAATGTGAAAGCTTGGATATATATTTAATATTAGATGAGCATGGACAAAAATTTCAATAAAATTATGGTTTTATGAGGTATCAAAGTATCTTTTGGTTGTAAAATCATTTTGTTAGGATATCATGGAAATATTAGTAAATATCGGTTAAAATATTAATACCGTTAAGTGTTTAGTGTAATTTTTACAAATTTTGGGAAAATTTTGAAGAAATTTTGGCATTTCTCGAAAGCTAAAAATTTCAAATGTTTCAATTTTTTTTCAAAAAATGAAAATTTTTACAATATGTTCTAGCTTACATGATTGACTCTTTTTTCCTTTGGTAACAAATTTTTTAGAGGAATTTTCCCACTCATTGAAATACAACAAGAAGATATTAGCAAGCATATATATGGTATTTTCATAACTATATTTAATGTTATTCAGATAACACGTCATAGCCCAATATTGCTTGAATGAAGATGACATCTTGAACCTCATAGAACTATCTTTTGGTATTGAGAAGTCTAATACATGTATGAAGATTTTTGTATAAAACATGCTCATTTATACATATCTATTTAATGTTTACTTTGTTATGGAGTATTACAAATAAGTTTTGATGTAAATTTCTTTAATTTACTATTTTCTCCAATATTTTCATTGATACTGATATCTTTTCCAAAATCACTATAAGATTAGAATATTGATATTTCCATCGATACCGATATTTTCATTCTTTTGTCATGAGTCGAGATAACAAATTTTGTCCTTTGGTAACAAATTTTGGAGAGGAATTTTCCCACTCATAGAAATACAATGGAAACTTATCAACAAGCCTGTATATGGTATGTTTGTAACTATATTAAACATTATTCATATAACACATCATAGCCCACTATTGCTTAAATAAAGATGACATCCCAAACATGTTTGAACCTCATAGAATTTCCTTTTGGTATTGAAAAGTCAAAATGTATGAAGATTTTCAAATAAAACATGCTCATTTATATGTATCTATTTAATGTTTACTCTGTTATGAAGTATCATAAATAAGTTTTGATGTAAGTTTATTTAGTTTCCATAGTTTTTTCGATATTTTCAGTGATATCGATATCTTCTCCAAAATCACTAGAAGATTGGAATATCGATATTTCTATCAATACCGATATTTTCATTCTTTGTAAGAGTCAAGATAGAAGAAAACTAAGAAACTACTAGATAGTAAAAAAAGGGACCAACAATGGTTTTGTTGTGTATTCAGCATGAGTCATGTTGAAAGTGATTGTTTTAAATGCGGATCATGCAAAGAATTTATCTTGGCAACATGATAAAACGATTGGAGACAAAGAGATTTGACATCCAGTTAATTTAATATAATGGAAGACATTTGAAGTAGAAAATCTAGAATTTAGTATAGATCATAGAAATTTTTGTCCTACTCTATTGGCTGATAGAATAAATCCCTGTAGTAATTTCTAGTACAAAGCACAATACTTGGTTGATTGAACTTGTTAACTACAATCTTCCTTCATAATTCTACATTAAGCAAAAGTATCTTTGCTGATCTTTGGTTCTAATTGACCAGAAAATTTCATAGACATATGCTCAGTATTGTTGATTGATGAGCTAAAGAGATTGTGAGAAAATAGGATAGAATTTTGAGATGCTTTTCGTGAAGAGACCTTCATACTCCAAGTAATGTTGATGTAGACCATCAATGTTTTCCCCTCATATAGAAACCTATTCGGGTACTCGGTCAAGATTCCAATATGTTACCCCATTTGCATAGTGCAGACATCTTTATTTTTGTTTGAAACATGATAAAAGGATAGTTTACGATGACTGTAGGGGATGAATTCTTCAGTTGAATTTATAATTTAGGGCCAATGATTGCTTTTAGGTGTCTACTAAAATGACTAGTTGATTAGACCTATTAACGTGAACTTAAGGTGTAGAAAAGTAAATAAAAGAAAAAGACACACAAATTCAAAGTAGTTTATCCTCG
Organism: Artocarpus hirsutus; assembly: GCA_946598075.1. Classification (NCBI taxonomy): domain Eukaryota; kingdom Viridiplantae; phylum Streptophyta; class Magnoliopsida; order Rosales; family Moraceae; genus Artocarpus; species Artocarpus hirsutus. The sequence goes on along the minus strand of CAMOHE010040573.1, from coordinate 8,326 downwards.
ATGTGAAAGCTATATCTATTATAGGGTCTTACGGTTTCACTATATTAAAGAAAAAAGAATGATTTGAGTAATTGAGAATGGAGGAGAGATTAAAGAGGAATTTCATCCTTTAAAAAAGAATGATTTGAGTAATTGAGAATGAAGGAGAGATTAAAGAGGAATTTCAAAGGATGCTCCCAAAAATATGAAAAGGAAAAAAATATGTAGACGTTCTGTCCATAGTAGCAATCCCACATTTGTAGTGTTGATTTTAGCCTTCTTAGTTTTCCAATTATAGGCTTGATCTGCCTGTACAACCAGAATAGGAAGTCTTCATACTTGATTATGGGTTTAATTTCTTTTTCTCTTATTTCCTATTTATGCATTTTCCTATCTACTCTTCAGATGATTTAGTATTTAGTTTAGAATATTGAAGATTCGGTCTTATAGCATTGCAAGATCTTCCTTTTTATTTGTCATTGCTTGGATCTCATGCACATTGAGAAGAATGTTTAACAATCGATAGTGGGGACATTACGTAACATTATGCATGAAACTAGAGATGGTCTCAATGCATGGTTAGATTTCTTAGAATTAACTTCATAGGTGATTTGACTCCCAAGAAAAGGGGCGTTTGCACTTACTTTTGATAAAGTACACATTATCAATACTAGAAAAAGAAAAGTTTTTCGAATGATGTGCTTCGATCAAAACGCCAGAAGTGTATTTTTCTAACTTCAAGAACTTAATGTTGATGAAGTGCTTGAACCTTGTTAGCATGAAGATATATGACTGTTCTTATGAAGTGGAACCAGTGGTCAAGGTCCTGAAGAAGCAATTAAAATAGACATGCCTAAAAAGAATATGAAATAAGAAATAGTTGCAAGATAAACTCAACCATTAGAAAATGGATAAGAGCATAAATGTACATCAAGAGTCGCAATTCTCAAAAAGAAAGTGTCTCCCAAGACTTAATAAAAGCTATCCAGAGAACTCTCATCAATGGTTTGAGATATACTAGCTTTACTTTCTATACTCGAGAAAAGAGATGAGAAGTACCTGTCTAAAATAATTACGTGAGTTTTCATGTTGATGTTATATTTGTTTCCTTTGCAAATGATAAGAATCCCATGTATGAGTCAATGACTTACTGTAGATTTATCAAGGACATATATGAACTTGACTATTGTGCGTTACATATGCCAAGTTTTAAATATAATCAATCTGATGATAGCCATGTTAAAGTTGGTAGCGTGTGACACTACATTTGTAGACTTTAGATGATTGGCTATAAAAATGATCCGTGCATTATGGCATTGTAAGCAAAAGAAGTTTTCAATACATCTAATCCCAACAACTTGATTTTTCTTTTTTACTTGTCATGTTGATGGAGTCAAAGCAATTTCCAATAATGAAGAATATTATAACAATTGCACCAACATTTTATCTTTTATTAAAGGATTGCTACCTGCTAGGGATATTGTTTTTTTTTCTCTCTTTTTTACTATAAGAACAGCAATTTAGTCCGTTAGATATTGAGTGGGATCTGTTGAAAGAATTTATTAAGGAAAGAGAAAGAAAAGATTGTGTATTATGGACTTTATGAACCATTTCAACTTGTTAACTTATCCTATTCTTAACTTACATTTGTTTTTTCAGGGAAAACTTACATTTAGTTTTGCGTCAAGATGAATTTACTGTTATTTATTTATTTATTTATTTTAATTTTTTTTTTCAAGCCAATAAATGAAGAAGAGGAAGTATCAACAGTGGTAAGTGTGTTTCGTATATTGATATGTATCTTCTAATTTATTCAATCAAAATTTATTATATTTAATAATTTGTAAATTTATAATATAATTGACCACAATCAACGAATTGTGAGACCAAATAACACACAAGATATAGGGCACCAATTAAGAACCCCAGAAAAATAATCTTCTTATTTTTTTGTTAATATAATACATTATATATTACTCAATGGTTTTTACAAAACTGTCGTCTAATCCCATATCAGAACCTTTAGAAAATGTGGTAAATGCATTACGTAATGCATTTAGCTACGATTTTAGCCATCTAATCTCTTATTTATAGTAGTGTAGCTTGAAGAACCTTTAGGGAAGAGAATTTTGATGGTCACAGACTTGTGACTATGAGTTGTGACCATGAAGATTTCAAGTCCTTTCGATCTAGAGTGAAGAGCTTTGTTTATAGGCAAAAGATGAGAAATTTTAATGGTTGGTCTTGAGAGACAATCTTAATTCCTGAAAAGTTGCTGTAGCAATCCATTCTCCATCTAGTTTCAAGTTATTGATTTTTTCTATCGTGGAGTCCAAGCAACCCAAAAATGTGTGGAAAATAGATGAAATAACTTATTTTCAACTGATTTTAAAGTCTATTCAAGGTTTAAGAGGCTCTAAAAAGAGTTTCACCAAGCATGGTGTATCAGTCTTGCATCCATCAGGTTGTTGGCCTGTTTATAGTACAAATGCCTTGGCTTCAAAGCTAGATATAGTAGAGGTACATCTAGTCCATTCTTTTGACCTCATTTGACCCTTTAAAAAAGAGAAAATTAGTCCTACAAGTAATGGGAAGACTCAATAATTTGAGTTTTAGGCTTTTGAACTATCAAAAGTAAGAGGAAGGTTATTAAGTGAATTTCTCCATCAACCATTCATTTTTTATCCAATAAATTTGAAAACCACTGTCATGGTCTGGGATTTTTAGTGTGTAGAATATGACTGTGTGGTGCTAAGACTCCTCGAATCAAGACAGATTTTGCACGCATGCATCCCATTTGATACCCATGAACTTCACTCACAATTTAGTCTCACATACAAGCATCATAGCTACTTCCACATGCAATTGCATTGTACCTTGAGCACTTGCTCACCAACAGGCCTACAAGTCTTCCCTTGACACCTGCCACATGGCTGCTAGCCTAAGAGCAATCGCCTCTTAGTAGCACTTGTGACTTTATGGCTCAAGACCAACCAACATGTCTCATATTCCATCCATCTTGATGTGCACTAATAGGCACAACTCTTGTTCACCAAGGCCCTAAAGGTTCCCCAAGCCCCTAGGCTAAGTCCTTAGGCCAATAAAACCTAACCCCATAAGAATGTTGCCCATGCAACTCTTAACTGACTTTGTAACCCAACACTAGGCCGCCTATTCAAGCCGCGTCGTCCCCTTCATGTTTCATTGATCATCGAGTCCCATGAGTGTGGCTGAACCTTAAACCAACTTATGTTGTGCCACAATGGTGCTTGTGATGCACCATAGGGCATTAGGTTGGCTTGCCATATGCCTCGTGTAGGGGAATTTGCACATGGACCAAAAGCACATATGCTAGTCTCTTGGCTGTAAGGCCCATACAATATCAACCCTGTAAATACTATCCATTAGACATCTTGACTTATGTAGACACGTGGAACCTTTGTGGTCACCTATATGTTTGCACTCTATGGACTTTTTTGGTCTACAGGTGGCTTACTTAGTATATCGTGTTTTGGAAATAGTGGAGAGCCGTACACTTAACAAATCCTTTTATTGAGATCTCTTTTCCATGCCTTAAGCATCTAGGAAGCAAGAGAGCATAGGCATAAGGGCTATCCCATGGGGCCACTTGAGGGTGGGTGGAGCACCCCCTAAAGAAACTTATGAGCTTTTTCCTTCTTAGCATGAGAAGACATCAAAATTTGGAGGAAACATCATACCATGACACCCTTCCCCACTCTGTTATGTCAATGCCCTCATCAACAACAAACTTTTCCTTCTTCGTCTTGATCTCAATTCAATCCCTCTAGTAACTTTGAGTAACTACATGCATAGTCTTGCTACTTCTGTAGAATCGTACTCTTAGTGATGACCTTTAATTGTCCTTCTTGGGCTTGGCCTAACACCCATCACATGCTGACTACCAAAATTCAACCGTCAAAGTTTTATGCCTCTTGCACCTTCTTGACTCCACCAAGTCTAACCATTGTCCCTCCAAACAAAAGCAGCATTGACTTTGAAGTAGTTACATCTGATGTTGCTAGGAATGCACTTACATCCTTTGATGCTACTCATTCGCCAACTACTAACTCGAAGCAACCTCCTCATGACCAAGTCATATTGGATGTCTTTTCTAGAAATGGGCTCTTCCATTTTTCCCAGCTCTTGTGGTTGAACCATGCCCTTGATGGTGTTCGTGGCTATAACCTACCATTGTTAGCATGCTCAATCATAAGTCATTGGTATGCCCCTCGTGGGCGTGGCAAAGTAGCCAACTACATTCCCCGAATGCGGCACCTAGGCATATTGTCTTTTTGCATGGGTCTCATTTTCTTGGCAATGCCATCATTTATAGTAGTTACATATGGCTTGGCCAAAGCCATATCAATGCACTCCTCTAAGCTCCAAAGTGTGGCAATGATCCCTTCTTCTTTTGAACCATGGTGGATCGCAATCCACATGCTACACTCTTTGTGGCAATCTCGATCTTCAACCCATAAGCTGCTCTTTTGTCATTATCTTACTTTCTAACACACCAGCTGCTCTCTTGTAGCTATCTTGTCTAAATGTTGCACTCTTGGCAAATCTTGTGTTCCAATATGTTGCCTTAAGCAAGGTTCAAAGCATGATGCTCTAAATCTAGTATGCCAAGTCTTGCCCCTATCTCGTTGCACCTTATCCCTTAAATGATGGTTTGATCAAGAAACTCACTTGATAGTCCCAATTTAGCAGCAATCTTGCCCTCTTTTATTAAAGGACTTTTGGGAGTTCTATTGGATCCCAATTCTCAAGAAAAATGTCTCCCACAAGGCTACCCATCGGCATGCACAACATCTCATGATGATTTACATGACTTTGGCACCAGTTTAGGCGATAGTTCTTGCCCCACAACATACTTGAGGCTCACATGCCTACTCAATGCATTTTAAAACTCGTATCTCCACTAATTGAACAACCATTGTTGTTAAACTCCCCCAAAGAATGTGCCTACCAAATTATGCTTGTTGTCTCAACCTTCTTGAAAACATTCTCAAGTGGGCTCCCCCACTCCATATGTTGGGAACTATATCCAACTCAATATAATCTTAAAGTGTGCCAGTTTTGGAAAAGCTCACAAGCTAAGTACTTCAACAGAGTGGCACCTTGTCCCTTCCATCTTTGAAATAAACTTCTCCAGTACTTGGATCTTCACGACCTTCACTTTGAGTACTCTTTTCACCTTTGAAACATACTTCTCTAATACTTGAGTATTCAAAACCTTCACCTTAAGCAAGCAAATGTTCTCTTGATTTGGTCTTTGACTTTATCTTGATGATTCACTCTTAAATGTAATCGATGCGAAGAACTATTCCTTCCTACCACTTTTCCTTTGTCAGCGTCCTTGACCATAGGACCATTCAATTTGTTGCTTGGATTTGACTAACCTAGCTTCAAGTAACCCAGACATTGAGCCCCTATGTTCCAAGGAACCATGAGCAAGGAGTGAGGCCTTCACGGATGTGACTAGCAAGCAAATAATACCATGTATCACTCCCAACTATCTACAACCATTAGTCTTTCACATTCATAGTATCTTGTAGTGGTGGAGAATGTCTTGGATTTTCACAAGTTGTCAAACCAATTACAAAGTCTCCTTTGGACTCTTACTGATCCTACCTATGAAACTCTCGGGTCCTTTTGTGGTGATCACAACATAGCCAACTCTCTTGGTCAGTCTTAAATCATGGCTCTCTTGGCCAAAGTCATCTTGCAAATGCTAAGTCCTTTGTCTCTTTTGTGCTTCATGATGAGTCTTTATTCTTGAGGAAACTGGTTACTCACATAGTTAGGAATTTTTGTAAGCAAAATCCAACTCCTTATGCAACATTAGAGATGCCCCCCTTTAGGCTATCATCTCAATTTAAATTGTCTTTCTCAAACCCCCAATGAGGATGTCTTTTAAGCCATTAAAGCTTCCATGCCAACCCAGTATTCTTGTTGGCTCATTCTCTTGGTGCCTTTGCATTAGAATTATCTAGATCGTCTAATCATATAAGCATCGGCCAATGCACCCTCACTCTTGCTAACACTTATCCATAAGCCAACATGCACTCTCTAGCGTCATATGCAATCCTTTAACCGAGTAAAGCTTGGTGTCCATGCAAAACCCAGTACTATCAAGCCAAGTTCAACCATTATTGCCTTTTGAAGTTCTCTGGTGTTTGCCTCTAAAGCATACCCTCATGCATGTCATAATCTACCTCTAACGATGTAGTTTTTAGAAATATCCCACATGGACTTCAAACTGATAAGCACTCTTCGCTTGTGCCCATCAACTATCTTAAGTGATGAGGATTTGATATCAATTATCACGGTCTAGGATTTTTGTGTGCGTAATACAGATTGTCGGCACCAAGACTTCTCGAATCAAGGCCAGCCTTCCTAACAATCAAGCCTTTCCCATAGGCTAATGCGCTTTTATGTGTATGCATCCCGTTTTATACCGATGAACTTTGCTTACAACTGAGTCACGCATACAAGGCTGCTTTGACATGCAGAGGCTTTGTGCTTGCCATATAGATGCTGGCCTAAGAGGCCTTTAGGTCTTCCCTTGATGCCTTCTACACGGCTGGTGGCCTAAGAGCAACCGCCTCTTAGTAGCATCTGTGACTTCATGGCTCAAGACCAACCGTCATGTCTCACATTTTATCCGTCCAAATCATAGGCACAACTATCGTGCACCAAGGCCCTAAAGGTTCCCCAAGCCCCTAGGCCAGGTCCTTGGGGCAACACGCCCTAAACTCTTAAGCATGTTGACCAATCAACTCTTAACTATCTTTGTAGCCCAACACTAGGCCGCCCACTCAACTCGTGTCATCCCCTTTGTGTCTTACTAACCATTGAGTCCCATGAAAGTGGCTGAACCTTAAACTAACCCATGTTGGGCTGTCAGGGTGCTTGCGATGCACCACGGGGTCCTAGCTTGGCATGCCATGTGCCTTACATTGGGGAATCCACACACAGACCGGAAGCACATATGCTAGCCTCGTGGCAGTTAGGCCCACGCAATATCAGTCCCCTTCCAATACTGTTCATAAGACATCTTGACTTATAGAGATGCATACACCTACGCTTCATGGACACTCTTGGCCTAGGGGTGGCTCACTTAGCACATTGTGTCCTAGGGAGTATGGAAAGACGTACACCCTATTAGGTTTTGTTGGATTTTGTGATTCAAATACAAACCGAAAAATTAAAAATTAAATCCCACAAAACCTTCGCAGGATCCATGCAATTCGATTAGATTGATAAGAAAGTTATGGAATCTTATCAGGATGGCAAAACGAACAAGATTCTGGAAGGAAGAGAGCGGGTTCACTCCGATAACACCCTAACTCAAGCTTTTAGTATTCGGGATCAGATTCAGACGTTGTTACTTAGAGCAACGCCCTCTACAGGTATCCGCACGAACAGACTCTTTCAAAAACAAACTAGTGTGCTAGTACCTTCTCCTTTGCGTTAAATGACTCTCTCTAATTTTACGGTTTTAATGCTTTTACCCTTTTAGAATGAGAGAATGCCTTTTTTCTTCTTAATTCGACTAGAAACCTTAAAATAGATATATATATATATATATCTATTGACTTCGAGATAGAGTCAGATTTTAACTAGGGTAAACTGTAATTTGAATATGATTCAGATAATCTAGATGATGTCAGATTCAATGAACCTAGACATATTTAGTACATCAAATCTAGACATTACCAAGTTCGTTGAACCTAGACACAGTAAACCCAAAATTCGTTCTTGGTCTGTTCTAAGTGTGCGACCCTATAGGTTCACATAACGTTGGTAGTGGGCTTGAAATTTTTTTTTTGGCCCACAAATTATAAGCAGCCTCTAGCAAGACATTATGATTACCCAAGTTATGCGAATGTCAATAATCTGACATAACTTAATCCACAATAAGTATTAAAGTCCTTTTGTCTCTAGATATCTTGATTGAACGTAAGGCATGGTTTATGTCATCCTTATACTATTCAATCATATTATTTCTCGATCTTAAGTAGACTGATATTGATAACCCTTATCAATTCATTCCAGTATAGCCATACATTTTTCTTCAATCTAACTTATCGAAGGGCCCATAGATATCTTTCTCGTAATAAATGAGGGACAAATTCCTTCTTAATCACTCATATTCCTCACATGATTCACTCTATATCCAACAACAATCTATTTCATCATCCTGTTAAAGATAATATTAGATTGTGTCAAAATATAGAACTTGTCATGTAGGAAACCATGGTGATTTTAGGTTAGAGGACTTGGATAATACTATTGTGATGAGAATCACTTATGACAATTA
>CAMOHE010040571.1:0-115522 GCA_946598075.1 Artocarpus hirsutus | reverse complement strand
TCTTAAGTAGACTAATATTGATAACCCTTATCAATTCATTTTAGTATGGCCATACATTTTACTTCAGTCTAACTTATCGAGGGGCCCTTAGATATCTTTCTCATGATAAATGAGGGACAAATTCCTTTTTAACCACTCACATTCCTCACATGATTCACTTTATATCCAACAACAATCCATTCCATCATCCTGTTAAAGATAATATTAGATTGTGTCAAAATATAGAACTTGTCATGTAGGAAACCATGATGATTTCAGGTCAGAGGACTAAGATAATACTATTGTGATCAGAATCACTTATGACAATTACGCATGTAGTATTCTCATAACGAGTTGATCCAATACATCATTTCTCAAATATGTATCTATGAGTTGACTTAGTATTTCATATGCAAGATTAGTAAAACAAAATCATCAGTCAAACTTCATACTAGTCTTCATTCATTATTATCCCAATAATAATGATTGACTAGGGATAATTGAGAATATAATTCAATTTTCACCTAAGAGTTTTACTATCAAGTCACATACTTGATGACCTTAGGCAGAATTAACTATTCATTAATTAATAATAATAATAATGAAAATGCCTCTTTATTAATAAAATGCAAATGTAATGAAGTCAATATGTGGTCATTACATAATTGGCCTAGGACACATCACTAACAGCTATATGTATAAATTATGTGATATTGATTTCGTCTATGTTTGAATTTAATTTTTTAGAGAGTTTGCACTCTAGGTTTCTATATATTCTTATGTTGTCATGGATTATATGGTGAATGTTTATTAATTAATTATAGTTGATTAAATTATTATTTAATTATTAATTAGTTAATTAATTTATGCCGGTTATAGTTCCTTAGAGGTTAGAATATGTATCTAGTTTTTCATGTAATTAGTTGGTGAACAATTATTTCTGTCTAGGAATTATTATTTAATTTTTAAATTTGTAAGAATTTTGTAATTAAATAATCATTCAGAGAAGACAGATCTAGAAGATGAATGATAGCGTTTCTAGATATTTCTTGTGTCTCTAATTTTATGTTTTTAAATTGTTAAAAATAAAATTGATAAATTGCATTAAAAGATATATTTTTTGGAAAAAGGGTGATCTTTGCTCGGTTGACGTGCCGAACCCTCAAGTTTGGCAGGTCCATGATCACAGATCGGCATGTCGGACTTTAGGTTCGGCAAGTCGTCAGCCGGGCAAAAATCTGGTGGCTCTGGCAATAGGTCAAACTTTTCAATTTGGTTGATCGATCTATCATGACCAGTAGGCCGATCTGAAAAGATCGATAAGCCGGAGGGTCATGACAGGTAGGCCGATCACACAAATTGGCATGTCGGCAGAGAGATGTAAGTTTTCAAAAAAGGTGCTTTTTTCGATGCAGTTTTGATTTTATTTTTAGGACAATTCTGAGAAACATTAAAATTTAGATATGACCAAGAATATGGAGTATTCAATCTATATGGGATTGAAGACTTGAAGATGGACGTTACATGAAGAAAGATACAATTTTGAACATTCAAGGATAAAGAATCGATAATATGTTTTGATTATTCTCTTATAATCTTTGTTTTCTTTTTCTCTAGGGTAGAACAATAATATTACAGTTATTTATTATTATTTTGCTTGTAGCTTTGCTTGTCGACATTATAATATGATTTGCCATATATATTGATAACATATCATATAGAATAGGAAGTGCCGCTCATTAAAAATTGTTCATGCATGTTTATAAAATAAAACCTTGATTTCAAAAGAATGAGTGGGAGAAGGTTTTTGAAGAGAGGACCTACGGCCTCCATTATTGGTCCATAGGTAGCACATAGTGGTTCCTACTCATCATTTACCAGGTTGGATTTCTGAGAAGATAAGGTATTTTAGCATGATTTATGGTTGCAAACCCCTAGGTGGTAATTATAAGTCGTGGATAAAATATTGAAACGATGGTTATACACTCGTGTTAATTTTATTATTAACCTCCCCTAGGAGCTTTGTTAATAAAATTGATGGCTAAAGAAACCATTATTAATATGTGCTTGATCATTCGGGTCCTAGATGGCATATATTAATCAGGAGGGGATCCGTGTTCTAGATTGAATTTGGCAAGACTCTCCTAGGAGCTTGTTGAATTTGAGTTCGGAATTATCATTGTAAGGTTATGATATTTTCATGGTTTTGACACATAAAAACATTTGTATGTTTTACATGATTGTGTTCTCTTACTAAATTATTATTATATGTTTGCTTATGTTTGGTATACAATTCTTTATTGTAAATTAAAATGTCTAAAAATGGTTTATCATCGATACTTGATAAAAACCAATTAACCGGAGAGAACTATAATGATTTGGAAAAGGAACCTAAACATTGTCCTATCCTTTGAGAAACTGAAATTTGTGTTGATGACACCTTGTCCTCTCAAACCTACAGAAGATTCCACCAACCATCAAATCCAAGCATATGATCATTGGAAAGATGCCAATGATCAGGCGTGTTGCTATTTCATGGCTAGCATGAATAACATGCTGCAGGCTCAACATGAGGATTATGAGACTACTAGGTAGATGTTGGATAACCTAGAAGACATGTTTAGAGGCCAGGCCCTAACAAAGCGGCAAGGGGCACTTTAGAAACTCTTGAATTGTAAGCAAAGACTAGGGACGTCTATAAAGGAGCATATGTGTTGGTCATGGGTTAACATGCTGAGGCTTAAACCAATAGAGCTAACATCGATGCTGAAACTCAAATGACTATGATCTTTAAGACTCTATCTAAGAAATTCATTCCATTTAAAGCTACTTTTAATTTGAGCAATAGATGGGATATGACCTTGATGAAGTTGATGAAACAGTTATAGGAGTTTGAATTGTTGATCAAGGAGTCTCCTGCTAGTGGCGGGGCCAACTTGGCAGTTGCTTTTGGTTCTAATCCCAACCTAGGGAATGGAAAGAAGCAATGGTCAAGAATAGGAAATTTTCAATTCTTGCAAATGGCAAGAACAAAAAGAAGAAGAAAAAGAACTTGAAAAAGCTCGAGAGCTTTTTCTACGGGAAGGTCAGGCACATTAAAAAGAATTGCAAGGACTTCCTTTCCCAAGAAGGCAGGTGTGATCTTCTGTATTTAGAAATTTGTTTGGTTGAGGAATCTAGTGACATTCGGGTCATAGATTCTACAACAAATAATCATGTTTGTGTTTCTTTACAGGGGTTCAAAGAAACGAGAAGTCTATTGCACAAAGACTTCATGCTTTGAATGGGCAATGGATCCTTGATCTTAGCAGAAGCAATGGGAGACGTCCATCTATATTTTGATAATTATAAGAATTTAATTTTGCGAGATTGTTTTTATGTTCCTAAATTTAAGAGGAATTTAATTTCTGTAGCTTGTTTATTTATAGACTCCGATTTGGTTTCTTTTAACAATAAAGTGGTAATTTGTAAAAATAAATATCTTTTATCTGCTCTGGATAGATGCAAAATAATCTATATTTTATCAAACCTAAGATGGAATTATTGCTTAATGCTGAGATGAATAATAATAACTCTAAAAGGCTTAAAACTTCTCACTCTAATAAAACTTATCTTTGGCATTTGTGACTTGGTCATATTAACCTAATAATGGAATCTAATAAAAGAAGGCCAGTTGGTTGAGGTCCTTCTAGAATGCACATCTCTTCATATACTGTAGGAGCTTTTCGGCATTTACAAGGTTAGTAAGATCTGATTAATTTATGCATATAGTGTGTCAAACTTGTGTTTTGGAAACTAGTCTGGTATAAAAAGTTTTAAAATTTCACTGCGTACTGTTTTTCCAACATGACGGGCAATCTGAGCGAGTCATTCAGATTCTCGAAGATATGCTACGTGCGTGTGTATTAGATTTTTGTAGGAATTGGAAGAAATATTTGCATATGGTAGAGTTTGCGTACAGTAATAGTTATCGAACAAGCATCAGGATGGCACTATTTAAAGCACTTTATGGACAATCGTATCGGTCATCGATGTGTTCAACAGGACTAGAGGCCAGGATTGTTCTCGGGCCAAATGAGATCCATAACAAAAACAAGAAGGTCACCATAATTCGAGATCGATTAATAGTGGCTCAGAGTAGACAGAAATGTTACGTTGATAGTAGACGTTGACCCATGGAATTTGAATTAGGAGATTTCGTCCTCTTAAAGGTTTCACCGTGCAAGGGTATATTGCATTTTGGTGTAAGTGGGAAACTTGCACCAAGATACATTAGACTGTTCAAGATTACCCAACGCGTTGATGGGGTCACTTATCGACTTAATCTTCCTCCCGAGCTCTCTCACATTCATGATGTGTTTCATGTGTCAACACTTTGGAAGTGTGCACCCGAGCAAACCAAGATAGTCTCATTCCATGATGTGTAAATCCAGAAGGACTCGACATACGAGGATGGGCTAGTCTAGATTATTGATCGGAAGGTGATTATTGAAAGTCATGTGGCAACATCACAGAGTCGATGAAGCTACTTGGGAGTTAGAATCAACCATGCAGGAGTTGTATCCGCTTTTTTTTTTTGTTTCTAAGTTGATTTGTAATTTTGAGGACGAAATTTCTTTTAGGGGTGGAGAATTGTAACACCCCAAAATTTATTAAGTATGATTAGTGTATGAAATGGTGAATTAGTGTGCTATGATGTAATTTAAACTTAATTTAACTATTTTGTGATATTTTCAAATTAATGTTATTTCTATTTTTTTAATCACTTTTAATTATTTTTATTTGTTATTTTGAATGTTTAAACAAATCAATTTGTCAAATGCCCAATATGTCCCATTTTAGAAAACCATGTACAGGACATAGTTTTAGTTCTAAAAACTGCTCTCTCCCTCTCTATTTATTTCACTCTCTCTCTCCTCACTCGCTCACTCTTCCAGATGCTCTCTTTCTTCCTTCCTTCTCTCACGCTGTTTCTCTCTTTCTCTCTTCCCTCTCAAATTTGTTACAAGATTTTGGAGCCCAAGCCCTAAATCTCAGCTGGATTGGAAGCTTGGAAACTTAATTGAGCATCCACAAATCCCTTTCAAGATCAAATTCGAGGTTACTCTATTTTTCAAAACTTTAAACTTTACCCAAATTTCTAAATTTTCTTAGAATATTGAAATATGAGTTTTATGAACTTAGGAAACTTCAATCTAAGTTAGCAAGACTCAAATCATCTAGAATTTAGGCTTAATTTGATGAAAAATAAATCAAACCAACTTTTTCTCTTTTTCTCTATTTTTAGATTTCTTTAAAAATTTCTATGGAAATCTTGTTCAAATGTGTTTAGAAGTGTTCTAGTATGTTTTTTCTATCAATTATGATCATTATGCATGCCTTGGGAATTTGAAAACTGGTTGGTAATGAAGATTTGAGCTCGGGGAGGCCAAAGCTCGAATCTAGGAATTTCTAGATTTTTCCAGTTTAGCAAGCCGATGTTGAGCATCTGCAGGCCAGACTCATCACGTCGGTAGGGCGATCATAGAAAAGTTTGACAGGCCGGTGTTGTATGACCGATAGGCCAAACTGTAGAGTTCGGTAGGTTGAACCAAGAAGTTCGACAGGCCAACCGGGCTCAAAAAATTTGATGTTTTTCACCTGTTTTCATTGTTTTAAACCTAGTTAAAGACTTTGATCCTATAGAATGATTTTTGTGAACTTCAAAGGCACACTAAGGCATTATGAGATAGCTTAGTAGTGTAGAATACCCTAAGCTAGATATTGATGAACTTAGTCTCTATTTAAGGTTGTTTGTGGTTCCGTGGAGCTAATGTATAGTGGACCGAGACTATGATGCTGAGTCACGGTGTCGAATATTGAGGTAAGACTCTTGCCCATTCTTTGGTAACCATGTTTTGAATGATTTTGGCCTAAAAATGTATTCTTCCAAGATGTTTTTCAATGAATGATTGAAAAGTATTTTTATTAGTTATTTTCATAAACAGTTGAATAATGTAGTATTCATAATGAACCGCATAACGATGGTAAATGAATTCACTTGGTAAAATGAGATTTGAATAATTATAAAAATGCTTAAATGGGCATGATGCCATCTCAAAGATCGGGTTATATAGAGTGTGACCTTGAGGGCAGGTCTTGGAACCCAATTGGGCCACTACAGTGGTGACATTTATGGTTTGCCCAAGAAAATATAATAAGATCCTTTCTAGGCAAACAATGAACTATTTTTGGTAAGAATGATTTAATTGAGTTTATTTATTTAATTTTATTTTCCAAATATTTTTGTGAATGATAAATTTCATATTCAAATTAAATGATTCTTGCCCTACTAAGCCTTTTGTTCATATTTTATTTATTTTAAAACCTTTTTCCCTCTAGGTGGAATTCAACTTAGGACTGATTAGGAGGCAACCTATTGGACTCGTGAGCAGTAAAAGATTTTGAGTAGGTTATTTGTATTAACAAATCAAGGCATGTAATATTTTAATTTCCCATTTCTTATATTGGATTGTGGTTTTAATTTTAATTATTGTTGATACTATATGTGTGCACACCAATGCAGGTCTGGTGAGGCCTAACTCGTGTCTACCTTTCTTTATTATTTTGTCTTATTTGTTTTATTATTTCAATAAGAGATTTAAAAGGTTTTAGATTTATCACATTTTCATAACTAACTAAATTCTTTAATTGCAAATTTTTAACTAAAATTTGATTTCATTAACTTAATTAATCCGCCACGTCATCTCCCAGATTTTCAGGGTGTGATAATTCCATATCTATGAATAAGAGGTCTATGCTATTAAGAGTCATGTTTCCAACATACTGGTATACGCATCATCACAAAGTCAAGATGTCACCCTTTGGTATATCAAAAGACATAAGTCAAAATAACAAGCCCATTAGTCAGTTCGGGATTAAGATATAACACATATGATTGTCTAAAGTGAATTGATTTGCACAAATGAAATTATTAATCAAAATCAATTCCATAATATGTCCCGATCCAATACATCATCTCCTATGACAATATACCAATGTTTCTACTCGCAGAATCTAACTCTGATGGCCTAGACAACCCATCTCCCATCAAAGATGTATGCAACATAACAATCTTAACATGAATGAAGCGCCCAACTTTATTCCCTCAATTGCAAATCTTATGATCTCGACAATATCACCTTTAGAATCATGTCTTTTGCATAATCTATCCATTATATGCCTGATTCTTAAAGGTTTAGACTGATAGTCTCAAACTTCTATTTGCTTAACATATATTCAACAAATATGAACTCAAAATAAATTCTTTCTTGATAAAATATCTCCAAAAACATGTTACAACATTTTACTCCTTAGGGCATACGTGTCTAACAATATAGACTGGGTATAAACCTAGTCTACTCTACTAATGTGTAGGGGTGTCCAACTTTTGTTAAAAAGCCAAAGATGGATAAGTTGGAACAATGTACTAAAGTATGTATTATTTGTAAGGTATCTAAAGAATATGCATGGTGATTTCATCTATAATACTCAAGACAACAAAGTGTTTGTTTCTACCAATGCAACTTTTCTTGTAGAAAAAAAATGAAGGACTATAAACCTTAAAGTAAAGTTGTACTAGAAGAATTAGTGAGAGATGAGATCGTCCCATAGAGTCTCTTGAGAATGATATGCTCATTCCCATGACACTAGTCGCTGAAAATGAGATCACGGCTTTAGAACAACAACCAAGGACTTTATGTAGTATTGGAAGGGTTATTGGGACATCCAGATTGGCACTTTGGAATTAGAGAAGCTAATGTAGAAGTCTCTGATTACAATGTCGATGATCCCATCTCCAATAGTTAAGGTATGATGGTTGTTGATTTTAAATCATGGCAAGAAATGATGAACCAAGAAATAGAATCTATTTAGACCAACAAACTCTAGGAACTTGTTGATAAAGCCTAATGGGATTAAGCCCATTGAGAGCAAGTGGATTTATAAAAGAGAGAGAAGAACAGATAGAAAAGTAGAAACTTTCAAAACTAGGCTTGCAGCTAAGGGTTACTTGTAGAGAAAATGGATCAATTTTGAGGAAATCTTCTCTTTATCAGCCATGCCTATGTCTATATAAATTCTCTTGTCCCTTGTTGCATATTCGATTATAAAATTTGACAAATGGATGTCAAGACGGCATTTTTGAGTGTGGCCCTCTTGAAGAGACCATTTACATGCCATAGTGGTTATGAAAGAGCAAGAGCAAAGAGTGTGTAAATTGAAAGATCCATTTATGGACTCAAATAAGCCTCTAGATCATGGAACATTAGATTTCATCAAGCAATCTAGTTTTATGGTTTTGATCAAATAGTTAATGAGGCATGTGTCTATAAGAAAATAAAGGACAAGAAAGTACTGTTTTTAGTTCTTTATGTTGATGATATTGTAATCATAGGTAATAATGTAGAATCATTAACGGCGGTCAAGAAATGGTGGGCCAAACAATTACAAAGGAAAGACTTAGAAAAAGCTAGCTATGTTCTAGGTATCCAACTCCTTAAAGACAAGAAGAACAAGGTATTAGCTTTATCACAAGCCTTGTACATGGATAGAATACTTAAGAAATATTTTATAAAAGTTTCCAAAAGGGCATTCAGCCCATGAATACATGGAATAACACTTTCTAAGGTTATATCTGGTAAGTCTCAAGGGAAACACCAAATAAATCTTTCCTTAAAGTGCAGTCATAGTAAAGTATAGTAATAAGTAAGAGTCATTCCTACAGATGATTGAGTTTAATTAATAAGTTATTAATCCAATAAAATGGGGGGTTTTAGAATAATTAACTAAAATTACTAAAAATCAAATAAAAGAAAATTAAATAATATTAATTTCCAAAATAAAATGGGGGGTTTTAGAATAATTAACTAAAATTACTAAAAATCAAATAAAAGAAAATTAAATAAATAAAAACAAAATTAATTATACAAGATTGTAAACAATAACGATTAAACCGATTATAGGATCATTCGCCACTATTAGACACCAATTATGCAATTGATCATAGAATTATTTCCAATTTCTTATCAAAACTACCAACTGTAGATAACAATAAGCTATGCAATCCCAATCTTTCCTTAGTTTTTTGTTAAGCAAAACAAGTTCTTCACTTAATATGTTTCCCTCAAACAACCTAGAATAAACTCTCTTAATTTAATTCAATAGAAGCATTGCGTTAAGAAAGTTAGGTTGATCAAGGCAACAATCACAAAAGCTTAGATTATTTAACCTAGATTATATTCTATATGCAGTCATACAAAAACTTGACCATATTCAATGACCACAATAGCTACTAAGGATTAGAAAAACAAGACAATAACGGAACATGATTTCTAACCTAGCAATAGATTAAATTCAAGTCCTATTTAGTTAACCAACCCAAACAAAAAAAGAAAATAACCATAATCAGTTAAAACTAAACAACACAAACAATTTCAATTGGGAAAATTAGAAATGATTTTGAAAATATCAATTACACAACTATATCTAGGATTTAAAATCACCCTTTTGTTATTTAGCCTATCATTATTGTAAAATTATACGATGCAAAATAAACAAAGAAGATTTGGAGTTCAAGAGAAAGAAGACGAAAATAAAAACTCTTCGATAATCTTGAAGAAATCTCCACATGGACGAATATTCTCGGGCTTCAATGAATTTTTCCTCTTGATTTTCTATATTTTCTCTCCAAAAAGTGGCTAGAAAACTAAAGAAAAATGACTAAAAATGTGTTCTTAAGTTATGGATTTATAGAATTCCAAGTTTAGATCAAAATGGGAAGGTTTGGAGTTTATTCAGTTTCATAAACATGTATTTTTTGCGATATAGCACTGCAATGCTAAAAAGGTAGTGTCGTAGTGCTATGAAAACATGCCAAAATCTAGCCGCTATGGCCTTGTGCTGCTTCCCTGGTGGTGCTACTGTGCTATTGAGCCAATGTTGCAATGCTATGCTCACTATCTGTGACTGCATTTTTGTTGATTTGATGTCAAGGCACCCAACAACCAGTGCTTAGGCACCCGTAACTCCTCTAAAGTGATTTTTTTAGCTTCAAATCATTTGTAACCCATCAATGCACTTGAAAAACACACAAACATAATTAAAACACCAAAATATTCAAGAATAAAACAATTAAACATGGGAAAACTTGATCAAAAACTATATCAAATTAAGCATTTATCAATCTTTCTCAAAACTCTTAAGGAAGTTAATAGCATGAAAAGACATTTGTATATGTCAATAGTTGGAAGTCTTATGTATGCTATGCTATGTACAAGATAGGATATTATTATGTGGTTGAAATTGTTAGCCGATACAAATCAAATCCACAAGAAAAGCACTAAGAGTCAATTAAGCATAATCTTAAGTATCTTTGAAGAACAAGAAATAATATGCATGTGCACTTTGATTCAAATCTTAAACTTGTTAGTTACACAGATTAAGATTTTCAATTTGATAGGGAAGTCGAATATTTTATAGCTTTGGAAGCAAGCAAAGAGGCTGTCTTGCTCCACAACTTTTTGAGGGATTTAGAAGTTATCTTTAACTTTGAGCGAGCAATAACGCTACATTGTAATAACAATACTGCAATTGTGAATATAAAGGAACCAAGAAGTCAAAGAAAAAATACATATAGAGGAAGTACAATCTCATTAGAGAGATAGTACATCGGGGAGGTATGACAATTTGCAAGATCGATTCAGAGAAGAACCTAGCTGACCTGTTTATTAAAACTTTAATGATTAAAAGTTTTAAGGGTCATATAGAAGGAATGAGAATTTGAAAGGTGTCACATATGATATAATGCAAGGCAGAGGTTATTGAGATTGTTGTTTTTATAACATACAAAAAAATTCATGTAAAAAATATGAGATTTAAAGTATTACATAATTAAAAAAATTCTGCTTATTCTTTTATATGTATATTTTGATATATATGTGCATGAAAATATCATAAACGTTCCAATACTTATAAAAGTCCATGATCATGTATATGAAGTAATCATAATACAAAGGATATGGTTATGTATACTTAGTATAAATTTTGGTTTATAATCAGTAGATAAAGCTGGAGACTTTATCTTGCTTAGAATTAAGATGCTTTCTTTTCCCAATTTGATATAATAATCTTATCTAGATATAATGATCACTAGATAAAGACATCAATGTGTTTAGAATATATTAAACCTAGACCAAGATAGAATTTAATTTCTTGTGTAATTCCATAATGAGAAATTAGAACTCTTATCATTATTGATCATTTTGAAGACCATACATTAATCTTGAAGTGATTAGTAAACTCACATCTATTTATTATATCTTTTGATTGCCAATGGGTGAGATCGATATATGCACAATCAAAAACTCGTTATATTGGAGGCATAGTTTTATAGGTAGTTGGGAACACTTCTCATAGAAATGGAATACACAACCCCTACTAGATAGGATATTAAGATAATATTATCCTGAGCATTGATTCAAAAAACTTGGACATAGAGATGTCATTGTTTGATATGGGATATTAAACATTATACAAAATCCTAATTTATGATTTCTTCATAAAAAGATCATCCATTAGAGAATTAACAGTACTCATAGACAAAGAATTAATTGAAGAGATTGTATAGAAAACTATAACCTACCTCTAATTATAAATATTATTAAGGGTGGTGTTATAACATAGTAAATTATTATATCAATGGACCTTATTGTCAACATTTAATGTTTAAGGTTCCATATAATTAATGTATATGATTTGGGAGTGCATCTTTGGTTTTTGAATAGGCTAAACAAGAGCTAATAATTATTATTAATTTAATTATCAAATATATTTAAGTTATAAATAATTATTTGAGCTTAATTATATATGTCCATTGGTTCCCCTTGCTAACTCTATAATATTCTTTTAGATGGGTCAATCAAAATTTCTTGGATTATTTTTTATTAGTAGAGGCTGAATCAGAAATTCAAATAGTACAGTATATGCACTTTGTGTGGTGCCAACTTTATAACTCTGGGAGTACATGTGGCTTGTTTTCATGGTTTTTTATTTAATTATGTCACATGATTTTCATGTAATATTCTTTTAGATGGGTTAATGGAAGTTTCTTGGATTATTTCTAACCAGTAGAGTTTGAATTGGAAATTCACATAGTGCACTACATGCATTGTGTGGTGCCAACTATGTAACTCTAGGAGTACATGTGGCTTATTTTCATAGTTTTTTAATTTAATTATGTCACATGATTTTCATGTGATATAATTGTTATTAAAATATAGAAAAACATCTTTTTCAAGAGTCGAAATAGATACTACACAATAATTATTTATTTTATTAGATATTATAAATAATTAAAAAATCATGAAAGATATAATTCAGTAAAAATCTATAATATCCTAGTTTCAACTAAATTAGATCTCAAATAGATATTTGATGGATACAGGATCACATTGTTACAGGTAGTTGGGAGACATGTCATTCTTCTATTAGAGAGATGACAGATCATACCCAACCATCCTGGTGGTGGGTGTGATTTCTGCAAATTGAATCTCACTAGGGATTCTATTCCAACTACCTAGCATTAGTCTACTGGTAAATAGATTTCAGAGGCTCCATTTTCTGTAGACTTTTCTCTAGCCTCATCCAGTATTCTTATTTCTTTCCCCTTTAGAGCTATGAAAGATTTCTGCTAAGAAGAGTTGGATGGAGATATTAGGGAGATTTTTGAAGAAGTCTCACTGGTGCCTATACACCAGTTTATTCCAAAGGAAAAGAATAGCAAGGAAGATCTAAATCTTTTGAAACATTATTTTATTACATTTTGACTATTTTCATTGAATTTTTTTAAGGCAAACTAACAATAAAAGATTGTTTAAACATAGTTGTAATATCTAGTTATCATCATTATCTCCTTCAACAAAATCATCAGTATAGTTGAAAGCATCAATATGAGTTAAATCATATATTTGATCAAGATGTTCTATAAAATTCACTTCCTTTTCTTTCCCTTTTAGACATGCTTTGTAAAGTTTACAAAGGTGCTTTGGCATTCAACAAACTTAATCCCAATGTCCTTTGGTACCACATCTATGGTAGGAATCATTAGGATTCCAAGAAGAATTCTCACGAACATTCTTTCGTTAAGCCTGCCTTCCTACATGATACTTCTATTAAATTGTGTGGATTTTGTGAAGGGTTGTAAAACCCACCTTGAATATGTCCCCCAACATGTCCATGATCGTGACCATGGCCACAATCATGACCATGGCCATGATTATGTTCTCGCCTAAGATTTTCAGTAATTGTAGCATTTGCTTTTAGAAATGTTGCTAAAACTATGGGGAAGAAACTAATGATTTTTAATCAAAAGTTCATTATTCTTTTATGCCATCAAAAGAGATAAAATTAGTTCAAAATATTTCTTGAAACCATGCAACCTATCTTGTTGCTGTAAGGTTAGGCGGGATGCGTGGAATATAGAGTAAGCCTTTTTCAATATTTACTCATCTGTAATTTCCTCCCAACAAAATTTCACTTGTGAAACTATTCTTAATAATCACCACCCTTCTTAAAATCTTAGAATCGCAGAGCGTTCCATTTATGGATCCTTCCATAGGGCACTTGGATCTTTTATTGCGAGGTATGCACATTTTAAACCTTCATCAAAGTGTATGTGAAGAAAAATCACCTTTGCCTTATCTTGTGATGATGTAGTATTGTCTTCTTTGATTCTCTCAGGGAGACCTATTGACTCAAGATATATTTTTATGAGTCCAAGGCATATACTTCTTTCTCATGATATCCAATGCAATGAACTCAAGTTTTGCAAGGTTTGACATGGTGATAACTATAATAAAATGCAATAATAATTAGAGTCATAATTTTATTTATTTAAAACATAAATAGTTTAATCATTGCATGTTATTAACATAAATAGTAATCAACAAAAGAGGAAGAAAAACAAACATTCTCAGTCCATTATACAATTGAAAATCATCTAAAGATAAATCAAAAATTAAAAGAAGAATAATTTGGATGATAATGAAAGCAATAAGAAATAGTACAACTAGACTAAATATTTTGCACAATTTTTAACCAGAAGATAATTTCTAGAGAAGAAAAGAATGTTAAGGAGGATGAAGGGAGAGGTGAGCTATGAAGGGCCAGAATTTACGAATTTGTAGCATAAAACTTGTTATTTATTACCTTGATTTAGTTGTTTATTATCGTTGAAGTAGTGTAAAGATAGTTATGCCCTTGATTAGTAATTTAAGAAAAACAAAAACAGTAAATACTAACAGTTATGTATAAACAATATGCATATATGTGCTAGAGTAATAATTTGGACATGCCAAACTGCTCCATAAAATAAGTGAGTGAAATGATATATCATTGCTGCTGCTTACTAAAGGTAGAGATTTACGTTAGAACTAGAGCATGTATGCTGATAACATGTTATGAAAAATAAAGAATGCTAGACTAAAATTATAGAACTAAGAGAAATTAAAAGGAGAATTTCTAGAGAGAGAAATTAGAGAGAGAAGCTCTTCCATTATTATGAATGAGAGGCGTGTATAGAATGAGTAAAGGAGGGGATATAAGGAAAAAATTAAAGTACTGTTTATGATCACTACTCATTGATACTATTCATCCATGGTACTCTTTATAGGTATTACTTATGACACTGCTTATAATGTACATCATTGCTTACATCAGCTTTAGTTACTAGTCACATAGGTTCTAGATTCTATTCACTATTTGCACATTGTTTTATTCTGTGGACAAACATTGCTTTACTTTTGTTTATAATAAAGATTTTTTTTCTTTTTCTTTTCTCTCCTTTATGCCCATGTTTATTAATTGTCCACTAATTTTCACTAAAGGGAAACCATAATTACTCAAGTTGATGATGTCTTTTTAAGAAGAGGATTTTGGTTTCAAAATTTCAAATTATGAAAATTTATTTGAAATTGATAAATTATTGAATTCTATATGAGTTTATAAATACCTATAATTTAGGGAAATTATAACAAATAGGTCAAGTTTGGAGACATTTGAGGTATAAAGCATATTTATAAACATCATTAAAGAATAGGCCAATTCAAATTTTTGGGTGTAATATAGATTACTTAATGACCAAAACACCCCTAAACAACAAAATCACCCCGCCCCTTTTTTCTCCCCCTTTTTTCTCCACAAAATAAATCCCTAATTTTTTACCCTAGTTCTGGTATATTGAGAAGAGGACCGGTGCCAGAAAAGAATGTTGGATTGTGAGTTTTGTTGATCATCGCAAGAGTCTAGGGCTTCATCGTCATCATGAAGAGTGTGGGGCTTCATCGCCAATGAAAGAGCATCACATTGCAAGGCTTTGGGCTTCGTCATTATCGTGTTAGCTTACAAATTTCTTTGTGTTCCTGATCGGTTGATTCTCGTACATGCAAGCATACATGGTCGTATCAAGTAATATAAATAATGAGTCGAGTATTGTTCTTACAAGGATTGATTTTAATTAATATGTTATCAATAATTTCTTTTTTACTATTTTAATTATTTATTATTACTTTTTGTAATTTTTACAAAATTACAAGGGGGTTTGAAAATTACTTAAAAGAACTAAAATAAAAAAATCAATTAATATAAGGAAACAATTAAAATTAGAATTAAAATGCAAATAAAAAATGTGAAAATCAATTAAAAGGAAAATTAAATTACAGTAATAAAATAAAATTAATAAAATTTCAATCAGAATAACAATTATGAATAAAGTAAGCAAAAATGATAAAACTAGTTAAAGGTTTGTTATCCACCATTAGGCAATAATTTTGCAGAAATCATAGAATTATTTCCAATTTTTCTATGAAATTAACAATCCTAAATAGCATTAAGCTCTGCCATCCTAATCTTTCAATACGTTATAGTTTACCAAAACAAGCTTTTTACTAAATTTCTTTCCATTAAATAGCCTATAAGAAGCTTTCTAGATTTTTTATCCAATGGAAGCATAAATTTGAAAAGATAGGTTAATCTAAGCAAAAAACTCACAAGCTCAGTTCATACAACTTATGTTACATTTCATATCACTATCTAACAAAAGGCTCCTATAGTCGTACAGCATAATTTGTTATTGATGGTTAAAAATGCAAGACAATTACAAATCTAGATTTCTAACGTAGCATTAGAAGATTTCTTGGTCTCATTTAGTTGTGTACCAAAATTGAATGAGAAAATAACCAAAAATAATAATTATAGTGAAACATAAACAATTGCAACTGAAAAACTTGAAAAATAATTTACACAAACAACTATATAATCATGCCCAAGCACTACAACAAATTTAACATTATACGACCTTCATTTAATGACTGTTTCTCAAAAACCGTCATGATAAGGCAGAAAAAATACGACGAGTTATGCCTGCCAACACGAAAACTGTCATGGTAAGTGTGGAAGCTACCACGACCACAATGATTTTTTAAAAAATCGTCGTGGTAGCTTATACTTACCATGATAGTTTTTTAAAAAACCATCACGGTAGCTCACTACTAGAATCTTGAGATTATACAACCCTTATTTAACAACGTTTTTTTAAAACCCATCGTGGTAAAGAGAGGTAAAAACGTAAAGAGTACGCTTGAAAATACAAAAACCATCGTGTTAGTGTGTGAAACCTTTCATGATAGTTTTTAATAAAAACCATTGTGGTAGGTTAATTTAGGCCGGGGATTAAAAATTTCGAATAAGGAACCTTTCGCGATGGTTTTTATAAAATCCGTCGTGAAAGGTTCCTCATCTTAGTGCGTGCTTAAATTTGAGCCGGGGACTAAAAATTTTGAATATGCTAACCTTTCACGATGATTTTTATAAAAATCATTGTGAAAGGTTCCGCATCTTGACGCGTGCTTAAATTTGGACGGGGAACTACAAATTTCAAATATGCAGACCTTTCACGACGGTTTTTATAAAAACCGTTGTAAAAGGTGCTTAAATGTGGGCGAGGGACTAAAAAATTTAAATATGGTACCTTTTACGATGGTTTTTATAAAAATTGTCGTGAAAGGTTTCACATCTTGGCACATGCTTAAATTTGGACGGGGGACTAAAAATTTTGAATGTGGGACCTTCACGATAGTTTTTATAAAAACCATCATGAAAGGTAAATTTGGACGGGGGACTACAAATTTCGAATATGGGACCTTTCATAATGGTTTTTATAAAAACCATCGTGAAAGGTTCTACACACTGAAAATTTTGAATATTGGGACCTTTCATGATGGTTCTTATAAAAATCATCACGTAAGGTTCCGCATCTTAGCGCGTGCTTAAATTTGGGTAGGGGACTAAAAATAAATTTTGAATATGGGACCTTTCACAACGATTTTTATAAAAACCTTCGTGAAAAGTAAATTTAGGCGGGGGACTAAAAATTTTGAATATGGGACCTTTCACGACGGTTTTCATAAAAACTGTCGTAAAAGGTTCTGCATCTTGGCACGTGCTTAAATTTGGACAGGGGACTAAAAATTTCGAATATGGGACTTTTCACAATGGTTTTTATAAAAACTATCGTGAAAGATAAATTTGAGCAGGGGACTAAAAATTTCGAATATGGAACATTTTACAACAGTTTTTATAAAAACCATCAGGAAAGGTTTCGCATACTAAAAATTTTGAATATCGGGACCTTTCACGACGGTTTTTATACCTTTCACGATAGTTTTTATAAAAACCATCGTGAAAGGTTCTACATCTTGGTGCTTGCTTAAATTTGGACGGGGGACCAAAAATTTCGAATATAGGACCTTTCACAATGGTTTTTATAAAAACTATTGTGAAAGGTTCCACATCTTGGTGCATGCTTAAATTTGGGCAAGGGACTAAAATTTTGAATGTACAGACTTTTCACAACGGTTTTTATAAAATTTGTCGTGAAAGGTACATGTGCGACCTTTCACGATGGTTTTTATAAAAATCATTCTAAAAGGTTCCGCCTTACATTTCACGATGGTTTTTATAAAAACTGTCATGAATGGTTCCCCATATTGAAAATTTTAGTCGTCACCCAAATTTAAGCACGTGCCAATACCATGGCCTTTCCTATTTATTTGAAATTTCCCTAACTCAAACCCTCTTAACTCTTAAACCTGCTTCTCTTTCCCCTTTCTCTCTCTAACTCCTTCCCACCACGGCCTAGCCACCGACAAACCCAGCCACCCATGACATTCCACGAACTTTGACATTCTCCTGTCACTCTCCTCACGACCCCACCATCATTCAACCCAACCCCTAATAAACTTGGCATAGTTTGTTGCTGTTCGTCCTCATCCCTTGACATTCCACTGACTCTATCATCGTTTGACTCCTCCCTTGACATTCTTCTAACTCCACCGCTGTTGGTAAATTTCATACCATTAGTTTTAGTTTTAGTGTTATAGTTAGTTCTAAACTTAGTATTATTTGGTTATTTTTGTACTATTTAGCTTTAGTTTTAGTTTTAATATTACATACATTACTTTGTTTTTTGCCATTTAGTATTTTTTTGCCATTTAGTATGTGTTACTTGTATTTGGTGTTTGAAAGAACTTTGAACAACATTTAGCATTTTGGCGTGAGAATATGTTACTTTTTATGTGTTTATCATGCCTAAGTATTGTTGTGATGCCCACTACATATTTGATGAAAAGCTTCTATGACTATGTGTTTGTGTTTGTGTTTTTGTTTTAGTTAATTGTTTTATTTTCAATATTTTTGTTAATTCTATTTATTTTTGTTATCGTTTCTTTACCTCACACATAAAGACATGGACTTACACACAAAAAATTCATTAACTCTTGTGCAAGCATAAAAAGAGTACATAACTTTACAATGTAAACATATATATATATATGTGATTTTGTAAAATTTTATAGTTTAATGTAATTTTGTGATTATGAAGTCATGGCATTGTATTAATGGTGAAAATATGGGACTATTCATATTATGGGAAACCAAAAATTTTGATTATTTTTTTTAGCTTTAGACCAACTTTTTCACGATGGTTTTTATGAAAACCATCGTGAAACAATGCCTTACACGATGGTTTTTAAGAAAACCATTGTGTAAGGCAGAGCATACATGACTGTTTTCATAAAAACTATAGTGTAAGCTTAGCCTTACATGATGGTTTTTATGAAAACCGTCGTGTAAGCTTAGCCTTAGACGACCTTAGACGATGGTTTTCATAAAAAGCATTGTGTAAGGCTAAGCCTACACGACAGTTTTTATGAAAACTGTCGTGTAAGCTTAGCACTTTACTACAGGTTTTGATGAAAACCGTCATGGTAGCCTCGTCCCAAGATCCTAGAACCCTACAAAAATAAGGATTCCATGATAGTAAAAAACCATTGTGAAAAGTTTTGTTGATACCATGATGGACGATTACACGACAGTTTTTTAAACGTCATGAAAACATACCATGACGGTTTTAAACCATCGTGTAATCTACAATTTCTACTAGTGAAGGCTTTAAAATCACCTTTATCCAAAAACAAATTTTGCTATACATAATTCAAAATAATAACAAAAATATGAAAACTAATAGCATTTGCAACTTAGAAGATCAGCGGAATCTGAAGAATAATGGTGATCTCTAAGAATTTTTTTGTAGAAATCTCCTTGGGTTCCTCCTCGTTCCTCTATGCC
The DNA here is from genome assembly GCA_946598075.1 of Artocarpus hirsutus. Classification (NCBI taxonomy): domain Eukaryota; kingdom Viridiplantae; phylum Streptophyta; class Magnoliopsida; order Rosales; family Moraceae; genus Artocarpus; species Artocarpus hirsutus. Next base: position 95,824 of record CAMOHE010040571.1, on the reverse strand, counting down.
TCTCTTTTTTTCCTCTCAAAATTCTAAGTGTTTATTGACTTTTAGAATGAAAATTGATTGAATAATTGATGATTTAAATAGAAAACTGCTATGTTTTTATAGACGAACTTGTGATTCTTTTTTCAAAATTTTACATGTAAAAACCAACAAACGCATTGCTATCTTTGTAATGCTGCCCTTGTAAAGGAGCAATTGAATAATTAAGCTCCAATTTTCAAGTAACCAATTTCCTTTCTTTCTCCAAATCCCAACGCATCTTGATTGCATGATAATATTTTTTTTCTTCTTTCAGCTTGAGAATGCAACTCATTTGCATAAAAAAAAATTTTCTTCTCTTTCCCTCCGCCGGTTGTAGCTCTTAGGTGTGTAGATTTTTAATTTTTATGCAGTGCTTCGTGGCTTATGGGAGGATGGAATGATGCGAATTTGGGCATTGGTTGCATGAATTTTGACTCAATCATGCACCTAGTACACCAGAAATAAGAGGACCAACTAGGAGGAATGTCACGTCCCGCAGTACAAGAGGTAACGTGGCGGTTTAATTAAGTTAATTAAATGAGGATTTAGTTAAAATTTGGGTTTTAGAATTTAAAATTTATTAACAAAAATGTGATGATTTTAAAAATTCTTTTAAAGCAGGCAATTATAATAATTAAGCAAATAAAAATAGCAAAGTGGACGATGAGAAGATAATAAAGAAATAAGGGAAAAACAAGAATGGGTCCCACTGACCCACATTTGTGCACACACATGGTATCAACAATATTAAATTACAACCAAAGTCCAAAATAAGAGAGAGAAAGGAAAAGTTATACATGCCTTGATTTTAAAATTTAAATAGCCTACTCGATTCTCCTACAGTTCGAATGTCCTGTTTATATACTCCTCTCCAATCCTATGCCGAACTCCACCTAGTGGGGAAAAGGTTTTAAAACAAATAAAATGTGAGCGAAAGGCTCAGATAAAATGTGAGCGAAAGGCTCAGTAGGACTATATTTTAAAATATTAAAATTTAAACGAAGTTTCATTATTCAAATAAATGTATAGAAAACGAACTAGAATAGATAAATAAATAGTTGAAATTTAATAAAAATTTATCTTACCAAAATAGTTTATTGGTCGACTAGAAAGAATACAATTTTCTTTTCTTAGGCAAACCATATAAGTAACACCACCGTAGTGGCCTAACTAAGTTTCGAGATCTGCCCCCAAGGTCACACTCTACATGACCCGATCTCTGATGTGGCATCATGTCCTTAAATATAATTATATATATCTTTCTATGATTTTTAAAATCTCTTTTTACCAAATATAATCGTTTACATTCATTATGAGGTTTATTATGAAAACCACCTCAATTCTATTGTTTATAAAGGCATTCAATAAAATCTTCTTTCAATAAGTTATTGAAAACATTTTGATAAAAATCCCTTTTAGCCAAAAAATCATTTTAAAACTAGGTCACCAAGAAAGAAGGGTAGAAGTCCTACCTTAATACTCAAGCAGGTGCCCCACACCGAAATCTCGGCCTACTATATGTTAGCTCTACTAATCCACATACAACCTTAAATAAAAACTAGGTCTATTAGTATCTAGCTTGAGATATTTTATGTTACTAAATCATCTCATGGTGTCCTAGTGTGCCATTTAGGTTTATGAAATCATTTTACAAAGTTAGAATTTCAACCGGGGTTCAAAATGGTGAAAACGGGTGAAAAATTACAAAATTTCCACCATGCCGGTTGGCCTGCTAGTCCCCCTGGTCAGGCTGGCCAAACCTTTCCAGGTTCGGCCTACCGGATGGATGAATCCGGCCTGCTGAACCCTTTGAATCCGGCCTGTCGAACACGAAGTTCGGCTTACCGATCTGGAAAAATTTTAAAATTTTCCAAGCACGGGTTTTGGCCTCCCCGAGCCTAAATCTTCAATTTCAACCTGTTTTCTCATATCTCAGGCATGAATAATGTTCATAATTGATAGAAAAACATAGTAGATTACTTTTTAATGCTTTAAAACAAGTTTTAAACAAAATTTTCAAATAAATCTGAAAATAGAAAAAATTGGAGAAAAATGAAAATCTTGATTTAAATCCATTTTTAATCAATCAAAGCTTAGATTCTAGTTATCCTAAGTTTCTCTAACCTAGATTGATGGTTCTCTAAGCTTAGAAAAGCTTAGATTTCAAAATGCCAAGAAATTAGAAAAATTGAAAAAATTATGAAATTTTAGAAACTAACCTTGAATTCAAGCTTCGAATCACGGTTTTGGTTATCCAATCAAGTTCTCGAACCTTCAATCCACCGACCCGAAGCTTCGAGTTAATTTTCCTTTCAAAATTTTTAGAGAAAAAATGATAGAGAAAAGAGACAAAGAGGAGAGAGAGAGATGCACGGGAGAGAGAGAGTGAGAGAGAGATTGAACGAGAATGAGGGAGAGAAAGAGAGAGAGGAGATATAAACAAAGGAAGGGAGAGACTATTAGCTGCACAAAACCATGTGCAGCGGCACAGTGATCTTAAATAGGACCTATTTGGTATTTGTCAAATTGCTTTGTTTAAAAATTTGAAATAGAAATTAAAAATAATTTTTAAGAGATTTAAAAATCATTAAAATAATCAAAAACAACATTAGTTTAGAAATTTCCACAAAATGATCAAATTGAGTTTAAAAAACTCATTATGGCACACTAATCCATCATTTTTTATACTAATAACATTTAATTAATTGGAGGGCGTTACCAAGAACAAGAGCCATAGATCTCATCTTTGGTAAGCACAGTAGGTGGCTATGATCATGGCTACATTTGGATGCTGCTACAATAGATTGGAGGCTGCATAGAGCAGCCCATGTGGGTGGGCCATCCCCTGTCATGGGCTTGGCTTCATGGTTAGGCTTTTGCATGGCTCGACTCCAGGTCAAGGCACACGAGATATCTGCACTAGAGCAGCTTCAACTCCAGCTCGACCAAAGTTCTTCAAAATAAAAAGTAGTTAACTAAAACTATCTGAAATTAACTATTTCACTCCGATTTCCACTTTTTTTCTCAAATTTTGCTCTATTTTTGCCTTAATAATAAAATTCCTTGCAATCAAACTAAAAGAAAATAATTAGTTTTTAAAACAACAATTGATAAAAATAAGTAAATATTTTTGAATACATGTTTAACACAAAACTAAATGAAAACTACAAACAAACTTTTAAGTCAAAATAAAGATTGAAAATCAAAATCAAAATAAAACTTAATTAAGCTAAAAAAACATTTCTAAAAATTTCTAAAATTTTAATCAAATAGTAAAACAGGAAATCAAATGTATTTTAGAGAAGTCACACTAAATTGTTAGAAAGACATAAGAATGCTTAATTAGACATTTTAATAATAAATAAAATGTCAATTAAATCATTTCAAGCTCATAAACACATACATTTTTACATGTTATCAAAATACCCCCAAACATAGCATTTTGCTTGTCTTCATGCAAAAGAAAAAGAAAAATTGAAAGCACACATTCTTAAGTAATGAGTTGATGAATTTATAGGCCTTAACATTTTCACAACTTGTGTAGCTCAATAAAAATTCAAAACATAATGAGCGTGTAGAGTTCAATTCAAATGCTGACTTTATCTTACTTCGACCCTCTAAGTGCATGTATGAATAACCAATTACACTTAACTACCATAGCATAGATTAGTTTATACAAATCAATGATTGAAAGTAGATCTTTGGGTGTAAACATTAGAGCTCCATAGGCTTGTCTTTCTTATATTTCTCTACTAATGTAGACAACAAAATACTTAAGGACCATTAGGACTTTATGAAGCTTTTAATGTATGGCTTGGATAAGGGGTAGGATATTTTGATATAAGTGAGGTTCAGATCACCCATGAACACATGCATTGTTTACTGACCTTTAATGAGCATAAATCATTATCCCACTTATAAAACACCTCAAACTTGAACTTTGCCTTCTTCTGTCATCCACATTTATTCATTTTTTTGTCATTTTCACAACTTTTTATGGATATCACAAGTTACAATGGAAATAATGGTACCAAACAATATATCATAATACCACCCTTGCTCCCATATACAAGAATAAACTTCAGAATGTGTCACAGAGTAATAGATATGCTTATGGGTCAAGGGTTACAAGCGATAGAAAATAAATAACGACTAAGTTATAATTTCTGGGTGATAAAAAAAGGAGGAAAACATAAGACTCAACAGGGTGATTAGGGATAAAGTTTGTTTCGTAAGGTAACCTTAGAAAGCCTCAAACTATCTAAAGATGGCCTAAATTATATCCTTAATGTCATGCAGCCTAGGATTTCGCCTTGAGAGATAATCAGACAAGTTTTAAAGTTTATGAAATATTGAGAGTTAGTTGCAGAATTCATATAAACATTCTCTAAGCTTGCAAAAAACAAACTGATCATGGCTATGTGCATTTAATTTTTTAGAGAAATCTAAACAAATTAGAGCCAATAAATGAATAAAACAACTCAAACATAATGTTTATCATGTCTCAGGAGCTATACAGATTTTAAAACAAGTTATATCACTGGCCTTAGACATCAACTCAAAACACAAGCTTAAAAACTTTATTTTTAAGAAAATAAAAGCAAAAGAAACAAAATGGTAATTTTTTTAAACTTTTGGATTTTTGATTTTTTTTACCCCAAAACTTAAGCTGAACATTGTTTTCAATGTTTAGAAATAAAAAGAATATTAAGTGCCAAGGATTTATCTGACCGGTGGAAGCTTGACGTTTTCAATAAAAAGAAAAAAAAAAGACAAAGTAAATAGTAATAAGAAAAATGAAATCTATTATGGCGTACTCTCCATCCATTAGGCTGCCTCCTAATAAGTGCTTGGTTTAGTGTCCTCAACCTAAGGTAGCCCTGCTTCACTTATCAAGATATGCCAGCTCGTCGAGCGATACCTCCTTTATATTGTGTGTCACAAAACCCTAATAGTATGGCTTCAAGAAGTGCCCATTCACCTTGATTGTGCTTCCTGTCTTCATGCTTTGTATTTCAACTACATCATAAGAAAAGACATTAGTAACAACAAACGGTCCAACCGAACAAGAACATAACTTGCCTAGAAACAACTTAAGGCATGCATAGAATGGAATAACTTTGTCCTACAACAAAAGTCTTACGGGAGATTATCTTGTCATGAAAGGCCTTAGTTTTCTCCTTGCAAATTCCTGAACTCTTGTAGGCATCATTCCAAATGTCCACTAGCTCTTACAATTGAAGCTTCTTGTGTTGTCTTGTGGCTTATATCTCTATGTTGCATTGCTTCTCTACCCAAAATACTCTATGTTCTAGCTCAACTAGAAGATGATGTGGATTACCATACACCAACGATAAGGAGACATTCTAATGAGTGTTTTGTATGCTATCCTATATGTCCAAAGTGTGTCATCTAGTCACAGACTTCATTCTTTTCGATTCGAGTTAACCATATTTTGAAGAATGAATTTTACTTCTCGGTTGGATACTTTAGCTTACCCACTTGTTTGTGGATGGTAAACATGACTCTGTGTGTAATGTCGTATTTTCTTAACAGAACCTCAATTAACCTGTTACAAAAATGTGTACTTCTATCGCTAATCAAAACTCTTGTTGTTCCAAACCTTGCAAAGATGTTAGACTTTACAAAATCTCCAACAAGCTTGGAATCACTAGTCTTGGTGGCTTTTGCTTCCACCCATTTTGAGACGTAATCAATGACAAGAATAATATATTGATTACCAAAAGAAGAGGGAAAAATTCCCATGAAATCAATGCTTTAGACATCAAAGATTTCAATAACAAGAATGGGGGTTAGTGGCATTTAATTTCAAGTACCCAAATTACTTGCCTTTTGGCAACGATCACATGACTTGCAGAAGAGGAATGAATCCTTAAACAACAATGGCCAATAGAAGCCACTATTAAGGACTTTATGTGCTGTCCTTTTGGTACAAAGTGTCCTCTACAAGCATAAGAGTGACAAAAAGTGTGTATATAGTGAAATTTAGTTTCAAGATGCACCTTCTTATCACTTGATCGAAACACTGTTTCCACAAATATGGGTCGTCCCAAATGTAGTACTTGGCATCACTTTTGAGCTTCTCTTTTCTAGCCATGGTTAAGTTATTTGGCATTCTATAGGTAACCAAATAGATGACAATGTCTATATATCAGGGGCTTGTTGCACTCACAAAAATTAGTTGAACATCTAGGAAGTTCTCTGGAAAAGGTAAAGTGTCACACACCGAAGTATGGGAGGTGACGTGGTAGGTTAATTAAGTTAAATTAAAGAAAATTTAATTAAAACACAAGTTAAAGAATTTGGTTAATTAAGAAATAATGATAATTTAAAATCTTTTTAAATGAATATTTATAATAATAATTAAACAAGTAAGATAAAAACAAAACTAAAATAAAATAATAGAGAAAGAAGGACTAAGTGTTGGGTCCCACTGACCCACAACTTGTATACACACATAGTAGCAACAGTATTAAATTACAACCACAGTCCAAAATAAAAGTAAAAGTTAAAGTTATACATGCCTTGATTGCTTTATATCCAAATTACCTACTTGGTTCTCCTACTGCTTGCAAGTTAAGTCAATGGACTCTTCTCTAATCCTAAGTTGAAATCCACCTAGAGGGGGAAAGATTTTAAAACAAGTAAAGGGTGAGTGAAAGGGTCAATAGGAATATATTTTAAAACATTTAATAAATATAATTTAATAAAATTATTCTTACCAAAACCGTTTATTGGTCGATTGGAAAGAATATCATTTTCTTTTTCTAGGCAAACCATATATGTAACACCACCGTAGTGGCCCAGCTGGGTTTAGGGACCTGCCCCCAAGGTCGTATGTTACACGACCCGATCTCTAATATGGCGTCATGCCCATATATATATATATATATTTTTATAATTATTAAAATCACCTCTTACCAAGTATTTCCATTTACATTTATTATAAGGTTTATTACGAAAACCACCTCAATCTACTGTTTATGAAAACAGCTAATGAAAATCCCTTTTTCATCAATCCATCATTGAAAGCATTTTGGTTAAAATTCCTTTTATGGCCAAATCATTTTAAAACTAGGTTACCAAGAAAAGGATAGAAGTCCTACCTCAAAACTCGTTCTGGTGTCCCATACCAAAATCCCAGCCTGTTACACATCAGTTTCATGGAACCACAAACAACCTTAAATATATAATAACTAAGTCTATTAGTATCTAACATAAGATATCCCACGTTACTAAACTACTTCATGGTGTCCTAGTGTGCCATTTGTATTTACAAAAAAAAAAAATTGTTTTACAAAGTTGAAATCTCAATTAGGATTCAAAACAGCAAAAACGAGTGAAAAATAACAAAATTTTACCATGCCCGGTCGGCCTATCGGTCACCTTAGTTTGGCTAGCCAAACTGTGTGGTTTGGCTTGCCAAAAAACCAAGTCTGGTTGGTGAAACTTTTTCAAGTTCGGCCTGCTAGACGTATGAATTTGGCCTACTGAACACGAAGTTTGGCCTGCCGAACTAGAAAATTCTAAAATTTTCCAAACACAGGTTCTTAGCCTCCCGAGCCTAAATCTTCATTTCAACTTGTTTTTCTCAGTTCTCAGGCATAGCAAAAATCTATAGATGATAAAAAACAATATAAAACACTTTCAAACAAAATTAAACAAGATTTACAAAATGATTTTGAAAAATTTTGAAAATAGAGAAAAATAGAAAATCTTGATTTGAATACGTTTTTTATCAAACAAAGCTTAGATTCTAGTTGTTTTAAGTTTCTCTAACTTAGATCAAAGGTTTTCTAAGCTTAGAAAAGTTAAAATTTTCAAAATACAAAGAAAATTTAAAAATCGAAAAGTTTTAAAACTTTGAAAACTAACCTTAGATTCGAGCTTCAAATCTTGTTTCTGATTACTCAATCATATTCCTGAGCCTCCAATCCACCAATCCGAAGGTTGGGCTTAATTTTTGATTGAAAAATTTGGAGAGAAATTGAGAGAGAAAGAGAGGCACAGAGAGAGAAGAGAAGGACGAGCGAGAGAGGGAGTGAGAGAGAGCTGAGAGTGAGTGAGGGAAAGAGAGAGTTAAATAGAGGGAAGGGGAAAGCAAACTAGGAAGGAGAAACCATGTCCCGCACATGGTTTTTCCTAAGTGGGACATATTGGTCATTTGATAAATTGTTTTATTCCAAATATTCAAAATAGCAATTAAAATAATTAAGAGTAATTAAAAATTATTAAAATAATCAAAAGCAACTTTAATTTGAAAATTTCACAAAATAATCAAATTAAGTTTAAAACATTCATTATGGCATACTAATTTACCATTTTACATACTAATATTACTTAATTAATTTCGGGGCTTTACATAAAGCCTCCTCCTCATGAATAAGGGGACTAAGATGGTCTACCATCAAATTCTCGATTCGCTTCTTATCTTTTATTTCCAAATCAAACTCTTGAAGGAGAAGTATCCACCCAATGATTTGGTTTTGTATCCTTCTTTGTGAGCAGGTACCTAACAGTTGCATAATCAAAGCAGACAGTTACTTTTGTTCTCACATTAAAAAAGATTAGAAATTTTCCAAAGAAAAAATAACTACCAACAGTTCTTTTTTAGTAGTGGAGTAGTTGAGATGTGCATCATTCAGTGTTCAAGATGTGTAGTAAATTGTGTGAGGAAGTCATCCAACCCGTTGTACCATAACGACTTCTATTGCATAGTCGCTAACGTCACACATGATTTCAAAAGGAAGATCCCAATTTGTTGGTTAGATCACAGGTGCTGAAGTAGAACCTCCTTCAACTTTGTAAATGCCTCCTTGCACTTGTCATCAAAGTTGAATGCCTTATCCTTTTGAAGCAATTTGTATCGGGGCAATGCTATTTACAAGAAATCCTTGATAAACCTACGGTAAAAACCTGCATGTCAAAGAAAAAAATGAATCTCCTATACACTTATGGAGGTGGTAAAGAACACATAAGATCTACTTTACATTTATCAACCTCAATAGCCCTAGAAGAAACAATATGCCCCAAAACTATCCCTTGGTTTACCATAAAGTGACACTTTCCTAGTTCAACACAAGGTTAGTTTCCATGCATCTTTTTAGCACCAATATAAGGTTATGTAAGCACTTATCAAATGAACCAACATAGGCACTAAAATAATCTATAAAAACCTCTTTGAGGTTCTACACATAATCAGAAAAGATATTTACCATGAATCTTTGAAACGTGGCTAGAGCATTGCACAGACCGAATGGCATGCGATGATAAGCAAACGTCCCAAATAGGCAAGTGGATGTTGTCTTTTCTTGGTACTCTAGTGCATTGACAATTTGATTATAGCCTAAGCAACCATCAAGAAAACATTAATGAGAGTGACCAACTAATCTTTCAAGCATTTGATCTATGAATGGTAATGGAAAGTGGTCCTTACGACTGGCTAAATTGAGCTTTCAGTAGTCGATGTAAACATGCCACTCAATTTGAACACAAGTGAGGTTCAATTCATTATCTACATTTTTTAAAATGGAGACCTTGAGTTTCTTTGGTACAACTTGAACCAAGCTCACCCACTTGCTATCTGAAATAGGGTAGATCATCCCAACATCTAGACGCTTCAGTATCTCCTTCTTCATAACTTCCATCATAGAATCATTTAACCTGTGTTGAGCCTCAATTGTTGCCTTTGATCCTTCTTCAAGTAGGATCCGATATATGTACATAGATGGACTTATGCCTTTAATGTTAAGAAAAGTCCACCCAATCACCGTCTTAAGGTCACTAAGAACCCAGATAAGGTTTTCCACTTATGTTAGTGTGAGATTGTTGGTGATGATTGTTGGAATTAAAAATGAAAAGTAACGGAAGGAACAGATTGTTGACAAACAAAACTTTTCTAAAAACTTTATTCATCAGGAATAGTTATATAATTTTAACTAGTAATGGAAAGCTTTGAGAATTTTTATAAACATTTTGAAGACTATCAGGGTATCCTAGCTTTCCTCTTTGACACCAAGATCTTCCAAGCCAGGCCTCCACACCAATAGAAAGACGAGTGGGCGTCAAACTGCAAGAATGAATTAACCTTATACTTTTTTGGATCTACTATGTACTTAATACATGAGATAGCAAACCTTTTTATATTTGAGCAATTAGTTTTTTCAATTAATTTTAATTTACTTTAAATTGAAATAACCACCATATCAGATATATGGGAAGGGATATACTTTGTATGATTCTTATCCTTTTCTTTTAATTTTATTTTAATATACGTGAATTGATTACATTATATATATATATCGTATAAAAACAAAATCACGCAAAACATGACTCTGTTTAACGATTTGTTTTTTTTTTTAGTTAACGTTTACTATTCATATAATATATATATATAAGTTTATATGTTTAAAAACAAAATGTAAACGAAACGTTTACATAATACATAGATATATTAATATATAATAAAATCTAATATATATCAAAATTCAAAAAATAAATCTCATTTATTTAAGAATAGATTTTAAATATAATCAATTAATTAATTAACTAATGCTTAGTTAAATGTGACAACAATTATCACATTATATTATTTGTCATAGAGAACATTTTTCTATATCACATTAATATCTTAAGTGTGAAATAATGAATTCAGAATTTAATAATTCAAAATTAAATAAGTATAATTTATTCTATGCATTAAATCCAATATAGTGTTATAAAGGTGGTATTAGGGACCCATGAACCTATAACCCAAGCTCCAATAAATTTGATAATTAACCAAACTCTTTAATGAAAGTATCAAATTTATTAGTTTTAGTGTTACTCCACTAAAACCCTGAAACTGAACTTTTAAGATTATAGTAAAAATTACTCAAAGAAAATTAGCGAGTAGTCCATTGATATAATGATTATATATAAGTCAGTCCTTAATCAATAGTTCATAATAAGAGCTAGGTTCAATTTTTGTTTACCTCTGTTATTACATCTTTATTCTTGAGTTTCAATAATTCTCTAATGAACAGTTAATTTATAATCTTATTATGAATATGCACTCTACTATTCAAAACTTGAATTATCACTCAAGAAAGGTATTTTTCTAACTTCCATAAGGAAGGAATAGATTCCATGTTTATATAATATTATTCCTAGGCATTTATTATATTATGTTTCAAAGATGCTAAGTTATGATCTTTATTTAGATAAATCTTACCATGCAGGTGAAAAAACATAATGTCATAAATAGGTGTCTAATAAATACTTAGGATTAAGACTGTTAAATATATGATCATTATAGTAATAAATTTGTATACTTTGTTTATAACTAATGATTATTAGATATTCATAATTTATCTGGTCTAGTCCTATATAATCTCATTATGTATAGCACCTTCAATCCAATGTCTCTACATTAATAGCTTGGATAAGACTATTTCATTCTAAATGAGATTGGACTATGCTTGTAATATTTAATTATTACGTACTATTTAGATTATTATCTATAAATTTTATCCCTAAACATATAGTACTTATATGCTAAAATTATAGTCACATAAATAATCATAGAATTTTCTTGATGTTTATAAAAGTATACATAATATACATCAGCAACCAAAATAATTATAAATGTCACTTTATTGATTTATTAACAATATATGCAATGTCACAACTGATAGGGCATCAACCCCAACAATCTCCCATTGTCTCTAAGACTTAAGCCTTCCAAATGTCCCTCGAAGCACTTTGTAGCTAACGTTTTGCTGAAACGGATGGCAAGTTTGTTATCTGATGTTATCTTCACAACTTCTATATAGCCTCAATACACTATTTCTCTGTTCAAATGATGCTTTCACTTTTTATGCTTTCCTCTTTTGTGGCTTCTTGGTTCTCTTGAATTTGCCACTACACCATTGTTATCACAATATAGTGCGAGTGGTTTATCCATGCTTGGAACAACATCCATGCTTGGAACAACTTCCAGACCATTTAAGAACTTACAGAGCCAAGCAGCTTCTTTAGCTGCTTCATAAGCAACCACATATTCAATTTCCATAGTCGAATCAGCAATAGATGATTGCTTAATACTTCTCCAAACTATGGCTCCACACCAAAAGTAAACAATGATCCAGACGTAGATTTACATGTGTCTTTATCTAATTAAAAATCAAAATCAGTGTATCTAGTAGGAATCAAATTCTCGCTAGAATATACTAGCATATAGTTTCTCATCCTCCTGAGATTCTTGAGAATGTGTTTAACTGCCACCCAATGATCTAATCCTACGTTAGATTGATACCGACTGACTATACCCACCGTATAGCAAATGTTAAGTCTTGTACACAACATGGCATACATTAGACTTTCAACTGTAGATGCATAAGGTGCCTATCTTATATTTTCTTCCTCTTGAGGTGTCTTAGGACATGGCGCTTTTGAAAGATAAACATCATGACATGTAGACAAATTAGCTTTCTTGGAGTTTTACATCAAAAATCTGATAAGCACCTTGTCAATGTATGATGCCTAAGACACCACCAATAGTTTGTTCTTAAGATCTCTTATGAGTTAGATTCCAAGAACATAACTTGCCTCTCCCAAATCTTTCATTGGAATCGGTTGGTGAGCCATTTCTTTACATTAAATAATATCCCTCCATCATTCCCAATGAGTATGATGTTATCTACATAAAGAACTGAGAAGACCACCTTCTTATCTTTGATGTACGTGTATACACAAGGTTCATCAATATTTTGATTGAAACCAAAGATTTGATCGCCTCATCAAATCTTAAGATCCAAGATCTTGAAGCTTGCTTAAGTCCATAGATAGACCTTTGCAACTTGCAAACTTTGATGCATTTGTATACACAAGTTCACAAATATTGTGATTGAAACCATAAGACTGGATGCCTCATCAAATCTTAGGTTCCAAGATCTTGATGCTTGCTTGAGTCCATAGATAGACCTTTACAACTTGCAAACTTTTTGCTCTTGACCTTTGACCACAAACTCTTCTGGTTGCACACATATAGATGCTTTCCTCAAGCCTTTCAAAAATGTAGTCTTAACATCCATTTGCCATATCTCATAATTGAGACATGCAGTAGTAGATAAAAGAATCTGAATGGATTTAAGCATAGCTACGGGAGAGAAAATTTCTTCATAGTCAACTCCCTCCTTTTGGCTATAACCCTTTGCCACAAGCCTAGCTATGAAATTCTCAACTTTCCCATCCACACCTCTTTTCTTCTTGTAGATCCACTTGCACCCTATGGTTTTATATTTTTAGGTAGGTCTACAAGTTCTCAAATTGAATAGGAGTACATGGACTCCATTTCAAGGTTCATAGCCTCTAGCCATTTCTCCTTCTCAGAATCTTTCATTGCATGACGATATGCCAAATCATCCTCACCAATATCAGAGACAGCAACATGTGCTTCACCAATTTCCTTATAGCGAGCAGATGGTCTTACAACCCTCCCACTATGTCAAGGTGGTATGACATCCTGATCTAGACATGTAGTCTCTTCATCTTGTCCTTTGACAACTATTGTTGGTTTGCGGTCTGATCTGATCAGAAAGTAACTCTTCAAATACAACTTTGCTACAAGGTTTATAGTTTGTTATATAATCATTCTCAAGAAAAGTGGCATTTGTTGATACAAATGCCTTTTCTTCTTGTGGACTATAAAACAAACCTCCCCTCATTCCCTTTAGGTATCCTACAAATAAGCATACTTCAAAATGTAGTTCCAACATCCTAGTTTTTCCTTTTAGCACATATACTAGACACCCTCATATATGGATATGTCGCATACTAGGTTTGTGACCATTCCATAACTCTAAAGGTGTTTTTGGAATAGACATTGATGGAACCATGTTTAAAAGATATATTGCCATTTGTAGCACATATTCCCAGAATGAAGTGGGTAACGATGAGTAGCTGAGCATGGATCTCACCATATAAAGCAATACCCAATTTCTTCTCTCGGCAAAACCATTCTGTTATGGTGTTCTAGGTGTGGTGAGTTGTGGTAGAATACCATGTTCTATCAAATATTCCTTGAACTCAGTATCAAGGTATTCCCCTCTGCAATCAAATCGAAGAGTCTTCATTATCTTTCCTAATTGCTTTTTAGCTTCTTCTTGGAATTATTTGAACTTTCCAAAAGTTTCAGAATTTCTTTTCATTAGGTTCATGTATCCATACCTTGAATAGTCGTCAATAAATGTGACAAAATATTTATAGCTACCATGTGTTTGTACATTCAATGAACCATAGATATCTGAATGTATTGGCTCAAGCGGCTCCATGACCCTTTCACCTTTTGCAGAGAAAGGTTTTTAGTCATTTTACCTTCAAGACAAGATTCAGAAACTAGTGGAAAACTAACTATTAGTTCTCTTAAAGGACCATCTTTTACTAGTCTATTAATCCTATCAAGGTTAATATGACGTAATCTAAGGTGCCATAGGTATGTTTCATCATCAGAAGAAACCTTTTGCTTCTTGGATTTTGGTTGTCTAACTTTGAACATTTCGGTATTGAGTAGTGATTTTTTGCTGGGTCTCAAAGCGTAAAGCCCATTTTGTAGATGTGCTAAACAAATATCTAAACCATTTCTAGATATATTAGCATAATTATTATTAAAAGAAATATTAAACATTTGTTCAAATAATCTAGAAACAAAAATCAAATTTCTATGAAAACTAGGAGTATAATAAACATTGTTCCATGTTAAAAACCTATTTTTAAAATAAAGTTTAACCACTCCCACTGCTCTTACCGAAACAACCACTCCTATTCCCACTCTCATCATTTGTTCCTTGTCGGCAAGCTTTCTTGAAGAACTAAGCATCTATAAAGAAGAGCAAACATGGTTAGTTTCCCCTAAATCAACTATCTAAGGTGAAGCATCATTTTCAACTAAACAAGCTTCTAAAAGGAGTAAATCTGATTTATCGTTGTTCTTCGTTTCTTTGAGCTCCTGATGATACTTCTTGTAGTTTCTCTTCTAGTGCCCAACTACATTGTAGTGGAAACATTTTCCTTTAGGCTTCTTTTGCTTTGAGCTCCTTTTGTTATTGTTGCTTTTGTTCTTCGTAGGTGACCCTCCATTCTTAGACTTGCCACTTCCTTCAGTTCTCTTCCTCTTCCTATTCTTTCGAGCATAAGAGGACGGTTAAGCTTCTACAACAATTGCCTCACCTTCTTTAGTCTTTTCTTTCAAAATAGACTCAAAGGTTTGCAACTCATTAAGCAACTCAATCATGTTGTATTTCATCTTGTTCATGAAATAGTTACTCTTGATTTGAAGGAGCACAGGGGAGGGGGTTTCTAAAATCACCTTCACCTGAGTGGCTTTATCTATCACTGCCCCGTTTACCTCAGCCTCATGGAGATAGTTAACTATGCTGAGAACATGTTCTCTCCATTTTTAGAAGGTTTGCTAAACATGCCATGTAGAGACTGCATTATCTCATAAGCATTCTCCATGCTTTCATGCTTCATCCTAAGCACGTCAAACATGCCAACCAAAAGGAAACAGCGGGCCATGTTGTTTGCCTTGATCCAACGATCGTATGCTTCTTGTACATTATGAGAGGCATTGGAAATAAGAGGTGGAGGGCATTGCTCCGTCAAGACAAACTTGCAATTTTCACATATTAGTCCTATATTCATGTTACTCTTCCACTTGACAAATTATCTCCATTTAATTTTTCATTTCAGAGAATAGTGATGATTAGATTAGACATTGTTGCTATAATAAATAAATAAACGACATAAATTAAATGGTTGCATAAACAACATAAGTACATATTTTGGAATAGTAAATGTGATGCAGATGCATATGGAAAAACACATAAAATATTTTACTAGTTCCACAATTATTCAATATTAATAAATAAAGTGCCACCGTAGGGTAGGTCAAATTATATATGAATTGAATTGAGACATTCTCAATTAATAAATATACTAAAAATATCTCATATTTTTTATATTTATTAATAATCGTTTATTTTTGGTCAAGATACAATAAACAGATTAATTATATCTTTATGAGTGTAACCCACTATTTTATATTTTTAACAACTTAACTCAAAATTGCCGCTATAGGGTAGGTCAATTTTGAAATACATTATAAAATCCTATATCTTGGAAACCAACCTTGTTATTGATACAAATGGACACTCCCTGTAGGGAGGATGAACTTAAAGCATCGCAAGGCGCCACCTAAATCTCACGGTGTTGTGCTAATCGTAGAGACTGCATGTTATATTGTCATATTACCTTCTCCCACTCATTATTTTAAAATGATGTGTTTTGTCTTATAAAACATCCAATGTTTCATAATTCTAGTAAATGAAAATAATTTTTAATTACTAGGTTATATTTTGTGTTAACAGAATCTCATCCTATTTACACTTAACTAAACTACCAGATTTACTAAAAAATCTAAATTTATTATGAATTATCTAAGCTACCCAATATTAAACAATTTAACTTAGATAACTTAGAATTAATATGAATTTTACCAAGTTTTAACTATTAAAATTAAAATCACATTATTTGGTTGATTAATAAAATAAATTAAAATTCTATAAAACCAACCTAATTAATTTAATCTTATTAAATTAATTCTAACACATATTAAATCATTTTATAAATAACTTTATAAAAAAAATAAAATAATACGTAAGTGTATGCATGTCATGTTCAATAACTATAAGTGGGTATTGTCCTATATGACATGTTATAATGCGTGAACATGTTAACACAATCATCACATGAAAATAAATAATAGATTTTTGATCCAGTCTTTTTGGATAATTAAATTACAACCCATAAAAAATGAGATAAAAAATTACATAGGCTTTCTTGTAATTATACATAGTTCGTAGCTATAATTTTGGAGCAGTCTTGATCAGATGGTTTATTGCATGAAACACTATAGGGTTACGTTTTAAAAATGATAGGCCCAATCTTAATGTTGGTCTAACAGTACAATGGGTTTGAAAATTTTCTATCTTCTTCTTCTTTTCCTTGATAACAACACACAGCGCCTCCATTAATTTTTTTTTTAAATGTACGTGAAATGTGGTCTTCAATATGTGCATACAAAGTAATGGAAAAGAAGAAAAAAAAATAATAAATTAGAAGAAGCCTATGCCCCCTTATGGGCTTACATAAATTTGATCTAATCAAATTGAAGATAGAATTACCAATCCAAAAGGACCTTATAATTAATGACCAAAAATCCATTCACACAATGTACTCATTTATCACATGAACAAAATAATTGGAAAAATACAAAGTGCCCATAAACATGCATCAAGAACATGAAATTATCAAAATAAAATCATGTTTATTAAAATTATATATGCTATAACCCGCTTTGATGCTATTTGTTGGAATTAAAGATGAAAAGCAGTGGGAAGAACGGATTGTTTTTAAACAAAAATTTTCTAAAAACTTTGTTCATCGGGAAGACTATATAATTATAATTAATAATAGAAAGCTTTGAGACAGGGTATCTTAGCTTTCCTTTTTGACATCATGATCTTTCAAGCCAGGCTCCATACTAATAGAAAGACAAGTGGGCATCCAACTGCAAGAATAAATTAACCTCATACTTTTCTGGATCTACTATATACTCAACAGATAAGATAGTAAACCTCTTTTTTAGAGAAGAACTCCTAGTTTTTCTCTATGAATATTCTGTAAAAGTTACATAAAAAAGATTGATCTATAAAGATAACTGTTATCTCTACATTTTTATATCTAAACAATTAGTTATTTTTCAATTAATTTTAATTTACTTTAAATTTGAAATAACCACCATATCAGATATATAGGAAGGGATATACTCTACCTGATCCTTATCCCTTTTTTTAATTTTATTTTAATATATGTGAACTAATTATATATTATATATATATATTGTATAAAAACAGACTCACGTAAAGCATGATTCTGTTTAGCATTTTGTTTTTTTTCTTTTTTTTTTAAGTTAACGTTTACGTTATTCATGTATAATATATATATATATAAGTTTAAATGTTTAATAACAAAACGTAAACGTTTACATAACATATATATATATATTAATATATAGTAAAATCTAATATATATATATATTAAAATTCAAAAAAATAAATCTCATTTATTTAAGAATAGATATTAAATATAATCAATTAATTAATTAACTAATATTCAGTTAAATGTGACAACATTTATCACATTATATTATGAGTCACAGAGAACATTTTTTCTATATCACATTAATATCTTAAGTGTGAAATAATTAATTCAGAATTTAATACTTCCAAATTAAATATGTGTAATTCATTTTATGCATTAAATCCAATATAGTGTTATAGAGGTGGCATTGGGGACCTATGGACCGATAACCCAAGCTCCAATACATTTGACAATTAATCAAACTATTTAATTAATGTTCCAAATTTATTAGTTTTAGTGTTACTCTACTAAAAACCTAAAACTGAATTCTTAAGATTATAGTAAAAATTACTCAAAGAAAATTAGCGAGTAGTCCATTGATATAATCATTGCATATAAGTTAGTCGTTAATAAATAGTTCATAATAAGAGCTAGGTTTAATTTCCATTTACCTCTCTTATTACATCTTTATTCTTGAGTTCCAATAATTTTCTAATGGATAGTAAATTCATAATCTTATTATGAACGAGCGCTCTACTGTTTAAACCTTGAATTATCACTCAAGAGAGCTATTTTTCTAACTTTTATAAGGAAGGAATGAATTTCATATATGTATAATATTATTTCGAGCCATTTATTACGTTATGTTTCTAAGATGTTAAGTGATGATCTATATTTAGACAAATCTTATTATGTAAGTCAAAAAACATAATGTCATAAATAGGAATCTAATAAATACTCAAGATTAAGACTGTCAAATATATGATCATCATAGTTATAAATTTAAATACTCTATTTGTAACTGATGATTATTAGAGATTCATAATATATCTAGTTCAGTCCTAGATTCATTATATAAGTGTTATTATTTTTTATGTTATGTAAATTAATGTTTTTTGTTTAGTAATGTTGCCATGTAGGATCGATGTGCTTGAAATGTTATGTCAAAAAAGATGATAAGTTTAAAGTATTGCTTTTTTTTTTTCTAAAAGACTTTTCAACTTGCCCTTAATTTATACTCTATAATGCTCTACGGTTATATATGCCTAGAGTTATATTAGTGATTATGACATGAATTTTGTTGCATATTTTCTTATTTTTATAATGTTAATGATGTCATGATAATTACATGTATAGTATTTTTTTATTATTATGGCATTCAGAAATTAGATAAAATAAAGTGTCTAAAAGAATAATGTATAAATTATTTTTTTTTAGGGTCATAGGAGTAAATATTATTATTGCCTATAAATAATTATGTATTATAATTATATTATATTACATTATTAATATTACATTATAATATATTATATTATATATTATGTTTATATGTTTATATTATTATTTATATGATATTATATTATATTTTATATATATATACCTTATGTTTGAAAAAGAAACGAAAACAATAAATAACGGCTTTGCCGTGGGAAAGGAAAAAGCAAAAGAAAAAAAAAGAGAAAAAAAGGAAAAAAAATGGAAATGAATTAGATTAGGATTATGCTCATTAAAAAAAGGAGGAAATCTAATTGGATTAGGATTACACTCATTTAAAAGAGGGAAAATCTAATTAGATTGGGATTAGGGTTTTCTATACTCATCTAATCTTTTCTTTCTCATAAATCTATAAATATATCTTTAAGCCACCAAAGTCTCCATTCTCTTAATTTATAACCAAAGAAAATTCTCTCCCTCACCTCCCTCAAAAATCCCTCCAAGAAAGCCTCCCTCATCTCTCTAATTCTCAAAGCCAAGAATTCATTACTCTTATTTTCTTTCAAGCCAAAGTAGATGAAATTATTTTCAGAGATTTTGTTGTGCGAGTATTCATCTTTGTTGAAGAAAACATAAGAATTTAAGGTATGGTTTAAAGTTTTCTTGGTTTTGAACTTTATGATTGATGTATATTGTTTTGTAAAAAACTTTGTTAGAAAATTGTTCTTTTATGATAGTGAATATGCATGCATGTATATTTGTTTGAAAAATAAATTATTGTCTAATAATTTGATTATAACACTATTACTTTATGGTTGAAAGTGTTGAATTTTGTTGGATTTTATGATCAGAATACGTAGTGAAAAATTAAAAATTAATTCTCACAAAACCCTTGCAGGATCCATGCAATTTGATTATATTGATAAGATGACAAAACAGGCAAGATTCTAGAAGATGTTGGGTTTTGTTGGATTTTGTGATTCAAATGCGCAGCGGAAAATTAAAAATTAATTCCCACAAAACCCTCGCAGGATCCATGCAATTCGATTAGATTGATTAGAAAGTTATAGAATCTTACTAGGATGACAAAAAGGCAAGATTCTCGAAGGGAGAGAGCGGGTTCACTCCGGTGACACCCTAACTCGAGCTTTTAGTATTTGGGATCAGATTTAGACGTTGTTACTTAGAGCAATGCCTTCTGCAGGTATCTACACGAACAGACTCTCTCAAAAAACAAATTGGTGTGCTAGCACCCTCTCTTTTGCATTAAAAGACTCTCTCTAATTTTAGGGTTTTAATGTTTTTCGCCCTTTTAGAATGATAGAACACCTTCTTTCTTCTTAATACAGCTAAAAACCCTAAAGCAGATATATATATATATCTGTTGACTTCAAGATAGAGTCAGATTGTCAATAAAGTAAATTGTAATTCGAATATGACACAGATAATCTAGATAATGTCTGTAATTCAAATCTGATTCAGAAAATCTAGATAATGTCAGTAATTCGAATATGATTCAGATAATCTAGATAATGTCAGATTCAATGAACGTAGACATATCTAGTCCATTGAATCTGGACATTACCAGGTTCATTGAACCTAGACACAGTAAACCCAAAATTTGTTATTGGTCTATTCTAAGTGTGCGACCCTGTAGGTTCACATATCGTTGGTAGTGGGCTTGAAATTCTATTTCTGGCCCACAAATCATAAGCGGCCTCTAGCAAGACATTATGATTACCCAAGTTATGCGAATGTCAATAATCTGACATAACCTAATCCACAATAAGTATTAAAGTCATTTTTGTCACTAGATACCTTGATCAAACATAAGGCATGGTTTATGTCATCCTTATACTATTTAATCATATTATTTCTTGATCTTAAGTAGACTGATATTGATAACCTTTATCAATTCATTAATAACCTTTATCAATTCAATTGGTGTGCTAGCACCCTCTCTTTTGCATTAAATGACCTTCTCTAATTTTAGGGTTTTAATGCCTTTTGCCTTTTAGAATGAGAGAACGCATTTTCTCTTCTTAATTTGGCTAGAAACCCTAAAACAGATATATATATATATCTATTGACTTCGAGATAGAGTCAAATTTTAACTAGGGTAAACTGTAATTCGAATATGATTCAAAAAATCTAGATAATATCTGTAATTCGAATATGATTCAGAAAATCTAGATAATGTCAGTAATTCAAATATGATTCAGATAATCTAGATAATGTCAGATTCAATGAACCTAGACATATCTAGTACATCGAATTTGGACATTGCCAGGTTCATTGAACCTAGACACAGTAAACCCAAAATTTGTTGTTGGTCTGTTCTAAGTGTGCGACCCTGTAGGTTCACATATCGTTAGTAGTGGGCTTGAAATTCTGTTTTTGGCCCACAAATCATAAGCGGCCTCTAGCAAGACATTATGATTACCCAAGTTATGCGAATGTCAATAACCGACATAACCTAATCCACAATAAGTGTTAAAGTCCTTTTGTCACTAGATACCTTGATTAAACATAAGGTATGGTTTATGTCATCCTTATACTATTTAATCATATTATTTCTCGATCTTAATTAGACTGATATTGATAACCTTTATCAATTCATTTCAGTATGGCCATACATTTT
The DNA here is from genome assembly GCA_946598075.1 of Artocarpus hirsutus. Lineage (NCBI taxonomy): Eukaryota > Viridiplantae > Streptophyta > Magnoliopsida > Rosales > Moraceae > Artocarpus > Artocarpus hirsutus. Next base: position 73,749 of record CAMOHE010040571.1, on the reverse strand, counting down.
ACTTCAGTTTAACTTATCGAGGGGCCCATAGATATCTTTCTCATGATAAATGAGAGACAAATTCCTTCTTAATCACTCACATTCCTCACATGATTCACTTTATATCCAACGACAATCTATTCCATCATCCTGCTAAAGATAATATTAGATTGTGTCAAAATATAGAACTTGTCATGTAGGAAACCATCATTATTTCAGGTCAGAGGACTAGGATAATACTATTGTGATGAGAATCACTTATGACAATTACCCATGTAGTATTCTCATAGCGGGTACATCTAATACATCATTTCTCAAATATATATCTATGAGTTGACTTAGTATCTCATAAGCATGATTAGTAAAACATAATCATCAGTCAAACTCCATACTAGTCTTCATTCATTATTATCCCAATAATAATGATCGATTAGGGATAATTAAGAATATAACTCAATTTTCACCAAAGAGTTTTACTATCAAGTCACATACTTGATGATCTTAGGCATAATTAACTATTCATAAAATAATAATAATAACAATGAAAATGCCTCTTTATTAATAAAATGCAAATGTAATGAAGTCAATATGTGGTCATTACATAATTGGCCTAGGGCACATCACTAACAGAAGAGAGAGAGCGGGTTCACTCTGGTGACACCCTAACTCGAGCCTTTGGTATTTGGGATCGGATTCAGACGTTGTTACTTAGAGTAACGCTCTCTGCAGGTACCCACATGAACAGACTCTCTCTCAAAACGAATTGGTGTGCTAGCACCCTCTCTTTTGCATTAAATGACCTTCTCTAATTTTAGGGTTTTAATGCCTTTTGCCTTTTAGAATGAGAGAATGCATTTTCTCTTCTTAATTCGACTAGAAACCCTAAAACAGATATATATATATATCTATTGACTTTGAGATAGAGTCAGATTTTAACTAGGGTAAACTATAATTCGAATATGATTCAAAAAATCTAGATAATATTTGTAATACGAATATGATTCAGAAAATCTAGATAATGTCAATAATTCAAATATGATTCAGATAATCTAGATAATGTCAGATTCAATGAACCTAGACATATCTAGTACATCGAATTTGGACATTACCAGGTTCATTGAACCTAGACACAGTAAACCCAAAATTTGTTGTTGGTCTGTTCTAAGTGTGCGACCCTGTAGGTTCACATATCGTTAGTAGTGGGCTTGAAATTCTGTTTTTGGCCCACAAATCATAAGCGGCCTCTAGCAAGACATTATGATTACCCAAGTTATGCGAATGTCAATAACCGACATAACCTAATTCACAATAAGTGTTAAAGTCCTTTTGTCACTAGATACCTTGATTAAACATAAGGTATGGTTTATGTCATCCTTATACTATTTAATCATATTATTTCTCGATCTTAAGTAGACTGATATTGATAACCCTTATCAATTCGTTTCTGTATGGTGATACATTTTACTTCAGTCTAACTTATCGAGGGGCCTATAGATATCTTTCTCATGATAAATGAGGGACAAATTCCTTCTTAATCACTCATATTCCTCACATGATTCACTCTATTTTTAACAACAATCCATTCCATCATCCTGTTAAAGATAATATTAGATTGTGTCAAAATATAGAACTTGTCATATAGGAAACCATGGTGATTTTAGGTCAGAGGACTAGGGTAATACTATTGTGATGAGAATCACTTATGACAATTATCCATGCAGTATTCTCATAGCGGGTCAATCCAATACATCATTTCTCAAATATGTATCTTTGAGTTGACTTAGTATCTCATAGACATGATTAGTAAAACATAATCATTAGTCAAACTTCATACTAGTCTTCATTCATTATTATCCCAATAATAATGACCGACTAGGGATAATTTAGAATATAATTCAATTTTCACCTAAGAGTTTTACTATCAAGTCACATACTTGATGTCCTTAGATAGAATTAACTATTCATAGAATTAGAATCAAAAACAATAATGAAAATGCCTCTTTGTTAATAAAATGCAAATGTAATGAAATCAATATGAAGTCATTACATAATTGGCCTAGGGCATATCACTAATAGAAAGCACTTATGCTCATATGATATCATGAAATTTTATGAAAATGAGGTTTTATTGTTGGAGTGTGATAAGAGAATTATAGGGTTTTTGATTTATCAGTAAAGTAGCTAGTAATGTTTTAAAATCAAATGATTTTATTTTGCTTTAATTTTTGGATATGATGTATATAAATATGTTATGAATGTCTAGGATTTTTTATAAATTTTTGTTCAAAATATTTCTAGGGTTATAAGCTTTTAATCAAACATTGCTCACAAAATTTTAATTGCTGGTAGATTTGTATTTGTGTTTTGTACAATCCGTTTTATGAGGCAAAAAGTGTCTTTTAATTTTGAAAAAAAATTTGAATCATTGTGGATATGTTAACTAAATGTCTGTAAAGTTTTAGCTTCATATCCTTGTTAGGTTTTAATGTCTGCCAGATATACTCTGTGTAATTCATGAGATGATAAATCAGACTTTTAAATACATTTTGCATGATTTATTATTTTTCTAACTTATATTCATATGTTAACCATATCTCATAAACTTTTAATTAGGACTGCTCACTGCCCAAACTTAGCTGGTAGATTTTTGGCATTGAATATGTGATTTATTTTAATTAACAAATGAAATTTTTATAGCTAAAGAAAAATCTAAGCATTATATATATATATATGTTAACTTTATTCTTGTAAATTTTCGTACTCTAATTGAGTATGAATTGAAAGATATAGGGTTATGAATCCTTAAAGGTCAAACAGTTGTTATTTTTGGCAAATTTGCCCGAATGTTTTAAAAATTTGAAAAAGGCATTTTGGATTAATATTCTCAAAATAAGAAATTTGAGTGATGCTTATATATGTTAGCTATGTTGTGGAATAATTCTTATATTTTATTCATGCTTATAAATTGAGATTAATTTCTCCAAGTCATTAAAGGTCAAGTTTTTTATCTTTATGTTTTGTGACTGTAAGTACATGTTTGTGACTCATAATGCTTTGTTTTTGTTAAGGATGATATATGATGATGTAATATGGTATTAAATGATACCAAAAAGAGAATATTAATTTTATGTATTATATAAATGATTGACATGAATACTCGAAAAGGTGAGCACACCGAGAACCATGGCAACATCACCTAAGTTAAGGTTTAGTAAGTAAGCAAGACAAGTAAGCACATTCTCACCTGCAACATGATAAAAGTTTACAAAAAAGCTTTAAAAAAATTTTTTTATGATAATTTTGAATTTTGTTTTTATACATTGTCTACTCATAAAAACTCTTGTTGCAACACGAAAGTTTAACAGATGTTTCAATGATGAGTATGTTAAAAGCATATGTATATATGTGTTGGACGTGTATGCACTAAGGAGTAAAAATATAATATGCTTTTGGAGATATTTTTATCAATAAAGAATTTATTTATTATTATTTATATATATCAAATGCTATCCTTTTTACGTTCATATTTGTTGAATGTATGTTAAGCAAACAAAAGTCTAAGATTACCAGTCCAAACCTTTAAGAATTCGGGATATGATGGACAGATTATACAGAAGACATGATTCTTAAAGTAATGGTCTAAATCATAAGATCGAGGGAATAAAGTTAGGATCTTTATTCATACAAAGATTGTTATGTTGTTTATATCCTTAACAAAAGATGGTTTGTCCTGGCCTTCAGAGGAGGACTTTGTGAATAGAAACATTGGCATATTGTCATAGGTAACGATGCGTTGAATCGAGGCATTAAGTGAATTGATTTGGATTAATAATTTTGTCTCGGCAAATTGATTAACTTTAGACAATCATATATATTGTATCTTTAATCTTGAGATGAATAGTGGGCCCGTTGTCTTGCCTTGTATCTTTTGATGTACGAAAGGGTGACATCCACATTTTAATAGTGGTACCCATGTTGGTACGTAAGAGGCATAACTCTTGACAGCGTAGACCTGTTATTCATAGATATGAAATCCATAGCTCCTCTTTAGAGGTAGTTGATATCTTTTTATATGCGTTATACTGTAATTGGAAAACTGGAGCACTCAACCATTTGGATACATAGGTGTAACCAAATGGTATACCATCTTTGGGTGGTAAGTATTTTGATGGAGAGATAATGGAACATAAGATAAAAATAATTTTGAAGGAAAGGCAAAATTTATCCTTAAGCTAATTATAGATAATCCTATGGGTATATGATACATTATGATATGTCATGGAGACTTAGCTCTACAAACTTTATAATTCTATATAGTTCGAGAATGCAGCTCTGAGCTTTTAGTAGAATAGCGTTAGAACTGATAATTATGAAATGTATATCTAAGATATTGGGTTTCATAATTATTAAGAACTTGAAATATATAGGTCCATTAGGTCTCCTTTACTAGCTCATAAAAATCCTTTAACGATATGGAGTGCTTTTCTAATAATTGGTGACTTGTGTCAAATTATCAGATTGGCTAAAAAATTGATAAAATTGGATAATTCATGTCTATTTATTGGTTGAATTTAATTTTGTCAAAATTAATTCAAGATAAACTTGTTGAATTATCAAGATCAGAGGATCAAATAATTCATGTTGGTTTATCGATTGGATTAATTTTGAATAAATTAATTTAAGATAAACTTGTTGAATTATCATGAATATTTATTTTCCTAGAGATTCACAGGGATCTTTTATCGGAGGTTCAACAGATCGATCTTTAAGTTTAGCCTATCGATGGAAGATGTTCAATAGGTCGATTTGTTAGTTTGTCCTACCGACCAAGCGATAAATAGATCATGCGTTTCCATGTAGATTTTATCAAATATTGATTTTGATTTGATTCTAATTTAAATTTTGAGGCCTTATCTAATAAGGGCTGACTCGTAGGTACAACCTGTATAAAAGAGGAGTGAGTCTCAAAAGTTAATTGGATCGATTGCAAAATCTAAAGTGAGACTCTGCCAGCGAGACCATATAACTCCCCGAAAAGCTATTGTTCACAAATCATGAACTATAGCTTTTGGTATTTTTCAATTGGTTAGAAGGAGAGATACCTAGTGGAAAAGCTGACAATATGAGCCCACACTCACTCTGGTTATGGATTAGAAAATAACAAAGAAGGCTAGTTGGTTAAGGTCTTTTTGAAAGGTTACTTCTCTTCACTGATTGCGATAGCTTTTCAACATTTACAAGGTTAGTAAGATCTAGTTAATTTATACATATATTGTGCCAAACTTGTGCTTTAGAAAATACTCTGATATAAAAAATTTTAAAATTCTGCTATGTATTGCTTTTCTAACAATTGGTATCAGAGACATGGTTTTTACATAAATTTGCAAGTTTGTGATCATATGTTATGAATAAATTATGTGATCTTGATCTCTTTTATGCTTGATTTTAATTTTTTAAAAAGTTCACACTCTAGGGTTTTTATATATTTTATGCTGTCATGGATTACATGGTGAATGTTTATTAATTTATTATGGTTGATTAATTTATTAATTTATTATTTATTAATTAATTAATTTATGCTGGTTATGATTCTTAAAAGGTTAGAATGTGTATCTAGGTTTTTCATATAAATAGATGGCGAACTATCATCTCCGTCTATGAATTATTATTTAATTTTAAATTTGTAAAAATTTTGTAATTAAATAATCATTCGAAGAAGACGGATCTAGAAAGCGGATCTAAAACATGGATGATAACATTCCTAGGTATTTCTTGAGTCTCTTATTTTATGTTTTTGAATTGTTGAAAATAAAATTGATAAATTACATTAAAAACTATATTTTCCAAAAAAGGGTGGTTTCTACTCAGTCGGCATGCCGAATCCTCCAATTCGACAAGCCGATGGTAGTAGGTCGGCAAGCTGGACTTTTGGATTTTGTAGGCCACTAGCAGGCTGACTCGAAAAGATCGACAGGCCAGAGGGTCATGACTGATAGGCTGATCACATAGATCGTCATACCGGCAAAGAACTAAAATTTTTCCAAAAAAAGTACAGTTTTTGATGTAGTTTTGATTTGATTTTTGGACAATTATAAGAAACATTAAATTTGCATATGACTGAAAATATGGAGTTTTTGATCTATGTGGGATTAAACTTGAAGATGGACATTACATAAAGAAGTATACAACTTGAAGATTCAATGATGAAGCATCGATAATATGTTTCGATTATTCACTTGTAATGTTTATTTTCTATTCTTTAGGGCAGAACCATAATATTATTGTTATTTATTATTATTTTGCTTGTAGCTTTGCTTGATTACTTTGCTTGTCTATATTATAATATGATTGGCCATGTATATCGATAACATGTCATATAAAATAGGGAGTGTCGCTTATTTAAAATTGTTTATGTATATTCTTAAAATAAAACCTTGATTTCAAATGATTGAGTGCGAGAAGGTTTTTGAAGAAAGGACCTACGAACTCCATCATAGGTGTGGTACCGACCCCTAGGAAGGGATTTTATCATGTACCGGGTTGGATCTTCAAGAGAATAAGATATTTTAGCAGGATTTTTGGTTGCACACCCCTAGGTGGTGATTATAAATCATGGATAAAATATTGAAATAATAGTTATACACTCATGTTAATTTTATTATTAACCTCCCATAGGAGCTCTGTTAAAAAAATTAATGGCCAAAGAATAACTGGTGACATCTGTAATGGAGCATATGATGTTGGTCATGGGTTACCTCACTAAGGCTCAAACTAATGGAGCTAACATTGATGTTGAAACTCAGATGACTATAGTTTTTGAGACTCTATCTAAGGAGTTTATCCCGTTTAAAGCTACATTTAATTTAAGCAATAGATGGGATATGACCTTGATGGAGTTGATGAAACAGTTACAAGAGTTCAAACTGTTGATTAGGGAGTCTCTTGTGGGTGGTGTGGCCAACTTAGCACCTACTTCTAGTTTCAATCCTAATCCTAGGAATGGAAAGAAACAACGAGCCAAGAACAGAAAGTCTTCCATTCTTGTAGACGTGAAGAACAAGAAAAAGAAAAAAAAGAACCCAAAGACGTTAAAGTGCTTCTTTTACGGGAAGGTCTAGCACATTAAGAAGAATTGCAAGCACTTCCTTTCTCAAGGAGGTAGGTGTGATCTTCTATATTTAGAAACTTGTTTCATTGAAGAATCTAGTGACATTTGGGTTATCGATTTTGGAGCAACTAATCATATTTGTGTTTCTTTGTAGGGGTTCAAAGAAATAAGACGTTTGTTCCATGAAGACTTCACGCTTTAGATGAACAATGAATCCTTGGTCTTAGATGAAGCAGTGGGAGACGTCCATTTATATTTTGATAATTATAGGAATTTAATTTTACGAGAATGTTTTTATGTTCCTAAATTTAAAAGGAATTTAATTTCTATAGTTAGTTTATTTAAAGACTCCTATTTGGTTTCTTTTAATAATAAAGAAGTGATTTGTAAAAACAAATCTTTTATTTATTCTAGATGCATGTAAAATAATCTATATTTTACCAAGCCTAAGATGGACTTACTACTTAATGCTAAGATGAATGATAATAACTCTAAATGACTTAAGACTTCTCACTCTAATGAGACTTATCTTTGCATTTGTGCCTTGGTCATATAAACGTGAATAGGATTCAAATATATCCTTAAACCATATTCGTATATAGGGATGTCAAGCTCATGTCCTGTTTAGGGATGTGAATAAATTGGAAGCACGTTTGAAAGTTTGCATGTTTGTAGGACATCCAAAAGGGAATAAATGGGGTTATTTTTATAACCAAAAGGAAAATAAAGTCATGGTTTCAACTAATGCAACTTTCCTTGAGGAGAGTTACATGGACGACTTTAAGCCTCGATGCAAAGTGGTGCTCAAGGAGTTAAGAGGTGATTTGTTCACTTTGGGCGTTTTGGTAGAAACCACTACTATCGGTGTAGAAAAACTAAACAAACCCAAACAGCAACCTAAAGGGCTTTGACATAGTGGGAGGATCAAGCATCAACCCGAGAGGTATATGTTCAATGGTGAGGCCTTTTTGGTTGAACCGGATGAACATGATAGGGAACCTTACACTTATGCAGAGGCTATAGAGGATGTTGATTTGAAACTCTAGATAGAGGCCATGATCACAGAGATAAAGTCTATGGAGACTAATCAAGTTTGGGAGCTTGTGGATCTTCCCGACGGAGTAAAACCTATAGGGTGTAAGTGGATCTACAAGAGAAAATGAGGAGTGGATGGAAAGGTCAAAACTTTTAAGGCTAGATTGGTAGCTAAAGGTTACACGCAAAAGGAAGGAATTAATTACAAGGAAACCTTTTCGCCTGTAGCCATGCCTAAGTCCATCCAAATTCTTTTGTCCATAGCTGCCGCTCTTGACTACAAGATTTTGCAAATGGATGTCAAGGCGGCCTTTCTAAATGGCTATCTTGATGAGTCCATTTATATGGAACAACTAACGAGTTCAAGGTCAAGGGTCAGGAGGGTAAGGTTTGTAAGCTATAAAAGTCAACATATGGACTTAAGCAGGCTTCCCGTTTGGAGAACATAAGATTTGATCAAGTGATCAAGACTTATGGGTTCACACAAAATGTGGACAAACTATGTGTGTACAAACACATTAAGGATGGGAAGGTTGTTTTTCTACTGCTCTATGTAGACGACATTTTGTTAATTGGCAATGACGTTAGGGCGTTGTCATTGATCAAATTATGGTTTGCCAAGTAGTTTGATTTGAAGGACTTGGGTGAGGATAATTTTGTTCTCGGTATCTAGATTTTTCAAGATAGGAAGAATAAAATGATAGCTTTGTCCAAGGCCGGCTACATAGATAAGATTCTTAAGAGGTTTGCAATGTAGGATTCCAAGAAAGGTGAGCAACAATCTAGGTTTGGAATTACTCTTTCTAAAAATGACTCTCGAAAGTTTGAGGAAGAAAGAGAATACATGAGAAGGTGCCTTATGCTTCGGTAGTGGGTAGTCTCATGTATGCCATGCTTTGCACACAATCGGATATTTGTTATGCGATCGGGAATGTAAGTCGATTTTAGGCAGATCTGAGACTAAACCACTAAGTTATAATCAAGCATATTTTCAAGTAACTGAGAAGGACTCGAGGGTATATGCTTATGTATTCGGGTAAGGATTTGACTCCTCTAAGATACACTGATTTGAATTTCTAATCTTGTCTGGATTCTAGGAGATCAACTTCAGGTTTTGTGTTTACTCTAGGCAGTGATGCCATTAGTTGGAGAAGTGTAAAGCAAGATTGCACTTCAGATTTAATGATGGAGGCCGAGTGTATGGCATCTAGTGATGCTTTGAAAGAAGCAATGTGGCTCCGCAAGTTCCTTGAAGATCTTGAGGTTGTTCCTAGTATGGATAAGGCAGTGTCGCTATACTATAACAACAGTACGGTGGTAGCTAATGCTAAGGAACAAAGATTTCACAAGAAGAGTCAGCATATTGATCGAAAGTATCATGTGATAAAAGACTTCAAGAAGGGAGCAAGTCATGGTGTGCAAAATCGCACTTAAGAACAATTGAGCTGATACATTCATGAAGACACTTACGGAGAGAGTCTTCGAGAGACATGTGGAAGCTATGGAGATGTGAGATATGTCATATTTACTCACTTAGTGCAAGTGGGAGATTAGTAAACATGTATGCCCTAAGGAGTAAAAATAAAATATGTTTTTGGAGGCATTTTTATCAATAAAGAATTTATTTATTGTTATTTATATATACCAAATCTTGTTCTCTTTACATTCATATTTATTGAATGTATGTTAAGCAAAAAAAAGTCTAAGACTATCATTCTAAACCTTCAAGAAGCATACGATGGACAGATTGTGCGGAATACACAATTCTTAAGGTGACGGTCTAAATCATAAGTTCTGTAATCAAGGGAATAAAGTTGGGCTCTTCATTAATGTAAAGATTCTTATGTTGTCTATATCCCTAATAGGAGATGGTTCGTCCTAGCTATCGGAGGCAGACTCCATGAATAGAAACATGGGTGCATTGTCATAAGTGACGATGTATTGGATTGGGACATAAAGTGAATTAATTTTGATAAATAATTCTGTCTTAGGAAATTGATTCATTTTAGACAATCATATATGCTGTATCTTTAATCCTAAGATGAATAGTGGGCCTATTGTCTTGACTTGTGTCTTTTGATGTACCAAAGGGTAATATCCATATTTTAATAGTGGTACGTATGCCAGTACGTTGGAGGCATGACTCTTGGTAGCGTAGACTTGTTATTCATCGATATGGAATACATAGCTCCTCTTTAGAAGTACTTGATATCCACTTATATACCTTATCTTGTATTTAGAAAACTAGAGCACTCAGCCGTTTGGATACATATGCATAACTGAATGGTTTACCGTCTTTGGATGGTAAGTTTTCCGGTAGTGAGATAATGGAACGTAAGATAAAAATAACCGAGAAAGTAAGATAGAATTTATCCTTAAGCCAATTATGGATAATCTTGTAGGGATACGATACATTATGATATGTCACGAAAACTTAGCTATACGAGTTTCGTAATTCTATATAGTTTAAGAGTACAGCTCTAAGATTTTACTAGAATAACGTTAGAGCTAATAATTATGAAATATATATCTAGGATATTAGGTTTCATAATTATTGGGAGCTTAAACTATATAGGTCTATCAAGTCTCCTTTGCTAGCTCATAAAAATCCTATAACAAAATGGCGTGCTTTTCTAATAATTGGTGACTTGTGCCAAATTATTAGATTGGCTAAAAATTTGATAGAATTGGATAATTCAAGTCTGTTTATTAGTTAAATTAATTTTGTGAAAATTAATTCAAGATAAACTTGTTAAATTATTAGGATCAGATAATTCATGTTTGTTTATCGTTGGATTAATTTCAATAAATTAATTCAAGATAAACTTGTTGAATTATTATGAATATTTATTTTCCTAGAGATTATCTAGATATGACTATTTTAATTAGATAACTTCTCTATTGGGGTTATTTGAATTAAAACTGAGGCTCTATCTCAAAAATCTCGGGTGAGAAATAAAGATTCATAGGGATCTTTCATTGGAGGTTTGTAGACAGATCTTTAAGTTTGGCCTATCGATGGAAGATGTTTGGCATGTCGATCTGATAGTTCAACCTGCCGATCGAGCGATAAATAGATCATGCATTTCCAAGCAGATTTTACCAAATATTGATTCTAATTTTATTCTGATTTGAATTTTGAGGCCTTATCTAAAAAGGACTGACTTTGGACCCAAACTCTATAAAAGGAGAGTGAGTCTCATAAGTTAATTAGATCAATTGAGAAATCTAGAGTGAGACTCTACAACTCCCCGAAAAGTTGTTGTTCACAAATCATGAACTATAGCTTTAGGTATCTCTCAATTGGTTGGAAGGAGAGCTTCCTAGTGAAAAAGCTGAATGACATGAGGCCACACTCATTCCAGTCGTGGATAGAAAATAGCAAAGAAAGCTAGTTAGTTGAGGTCCTTTTGAAACGTTACTTCTCTTCACTGATTGTAGTAGCTTTTCAGCATTTACAAGGTTAGTAAGATCTAGTTAATTTGTGCATATAGGTGTCAAACTTGTGTTTTGAAAAATACTCTGATATAAAAAAATTTTAAAATTTCACTGCGTATTGTTTTTCCAACAATATGCATCACTTAATTAAGTGTTGCATAGCCTATGTTTATGTTTATGATGTCCCAACTACCCCACTCCTCTCATGACATCATGCCTATAATGTTTATGTTTATAGTGCAACGCTTGGGCTTCTAATGATAAAATGAATGATGTTTTAATATGAAAGTTTAAATGAAAAGATATGTTCTATACAAACTTGTGCCTCGCACACTATTATGATTATGATTACGATATTATGTAATGATTTTTAAGAAATGTTTTAAAAGAATTTGTACTTACTAAGCTTATGCTTACTTTGTTTATATCATGTTGCAAATAAGTATAAGATGCAGGTTGACTAGGATAAAGGACAAGGACAGGCGTGTGTGCAAGGAGTGTTGAATTGGAAATAGAGTCACACCATGAAAAGAGTTTAAACTCAAACAAAATTTAATATGTTATGTTTCGCATTTTTATTTGTTTGAGATTTAGTTCTATTTGTGATATGTTCTTTTGAATTATGTTTTGTTGAATATAAAATTGTGTTTCTAAATTTTGGTTTCTTAATTTTACTTTATCGAAACAAATATATGCATGTGTTTTCTAGGATATTTCTCTAAGTGTTGTTGATTGTTTTAAACATCTTATCAGTAATTATTAAATTTAATGGTAAAGGCAACGTCTCCTATGACGCCCATAAAGGGGCGTTACATAGGGCACCAACCCCAACAATGATGACATGCCATGTTTCTCTTTCTCCCAAGTATGCATATCTCAAGTAATCAAGGAGATGTTTCATTTCTGTGTTAAAGCTTGTATGACAGAATGTAGAAGTTTGACATTCGTTAATGGAAATTCAATATAAGAAACATCATACCTATGTTTTTGTGGTAGAGATTCCAAACTTCCCATAGCCTCTTCCACTTCTTCACTCAATGGCAAGTCCCATTTTTGGTCCTTTAGGTCACTTATCTTGAAGTTCTTAGTGATAGTGACTTCCAATCCATCTCTGCTAGTCAACTTAAATAATTCCTATGCAAATGTGTCAATCAAGTCAACTATAAAAACCAAATGCAAGTCGCTAGAATACCTCATTGCTTTGAAGATGCTGAAACAAATTATGTCACCATCGAATTCCATTGTTAAGGTCCCATCCTATATGTCTATCTTGGTTTGAGTGGTCTTTAAGAATGGTTTTCCCAATAAGATGGGTGTCAGATTGGGGGATGATTCATCCTCCATCTTAAGAACATAGAAACTTGCTAGGAAGACCAATCCCTTTTCCTCCACAACTAAATCTTCAACAACTCCGCTAGGATAGGCATTGGAACGATCAATGAGCTGTATAATATCTCTAGTTTCATCTAGTGGTCCAAGATTTAGAGAAGCATAAATAGAATATGGCATATTTAAAGATGTTCCTAAATCTAACATTCCATATTAAAACATTATTCATTTTATCTTTAGGGGCCCAAGCATCACACCATTAACATCATAGGCGTGTCGTCATAGAGGAGTAGGGTAGCTAGCCCCAAACTAAACATGATAAGTCCAAACCTTATAGGACATTATAAACATAAACATAGGGTGTGCAATGCTTAATTAAGTGATACATATACATATATACCTCCAACATACCTCGTCATTGAAACATGTATTAAACCTTCTTGTTGTAGCAAGAGTTTTTATGAGAATACAAAACAAACTTAAAAATTATCATAAAACACATTTCTAAAACTTTTTCGTAAACTTTTATTATGTTGAAGGTGAGAATGTACTTACTTGACTTGCTTACTAAACTTTAAATCGGGTGACGTTGCCCTTGTTCTCGATGTGCTCACTTTTTGGAGTATTATTGTCAATCATTCATATAATACATGAAATTAATATTCATGTTAATAATATCATTTAATATCATATTATATCCTCAAACATCATTCTTAACGAAACAATGGATCTTTGAGTCACTAAACATGCACTTAGAGTCAAGAAACATAAAGATAGAAAACTTGACCGTAAATAATTTACAGAAACTAATCTCAATTTATAAGCATGAATAAAGTGTAAGAATTATTCCATAATATAGCTAATATATGAAAACATCAGTCAAAATTTTATTATCTTGAAAATATTAATCTAAAATACATTTTTTCAATTTTCAAAATGGTCAAGTAAATTTGTCAGTCACAAAAACTAGCTGAACTTCATAGATTCATCACCTTATCTCTTTTGATTCATATTTAATTAGAGTATAAAAATTTGAAAAAATAAAGTTAACACATATATATAAGTCTCTGATTTTTCTTTGGCCATAAAAATTTCACTTAATGATCAAAATAAATAATTAAATCAATACTACAAAATCTGCCAACAAAGCTTGGATAGTGAGCAATCCTAATTAAAAATATGGATTAAATCATTTATAATATAAAATAATTTATAAAAATTACTACATATAGTAGACACATAAAATCATAACATATCAAAAATTTAGTTTCAAATAAATTTAGAGTAATTCAAAACATATGTCCGAATTCAAGGTTAATATTAACACTAGACATGTTAAACATCAAATACGTCTAATTCAAACAATTTTATAAAATCAAATATGCTCGATATGGTTATGAAATTTTTCTGTAGCATGGTTGATATATAAATAAATATTAAAAAAATAATAAATCATGCGAAACATATTTAAAATATGATTTGTCACCTCACGAATCATATAGAGCATATTAGGTTGACATTTATAACTACTGAGTACTTGACAATCAATGAATTTTATTTTAAAATATAATGAAGATATAAAACTAAAAATTTACAGGCATTTATTTAATATATCAAAAATGACTTATAATTTTTCGTAGAATCAAAAGATGCTTTTGGCACCCTAAAAATATTTGATTGAAAGTTCATAACTCTAAAAATATTTTGAACAAAAATTTATAAAAAATCTCAAATATTCGTAACATATATATACACACATATCCAAAAATCACAGTATATAAAATCATTTGATTTCAAAACATTATTAGCAACTTTATCCATTAACCGAAAACCCTAAAATTATCATATCACACTCCAATAACAAAACCTTATTTTCATAAAATTTCATAATATCATATGAATGTAAATGCTTTGAACCACAAAATAACATTGTTATAATCAAAGTAATAAACAAAATAATTTATTTTTCATACAAACATATATGCATACATATTCATAAGATAAAAGAGTAATTTTCTAACAAAGTTTGTCATAAAACAATATATACCAATCAAAAAATTTAAATCCATGAGGATCTTTAAACCATACCTAAGATGCTTATGTTTTCTTCAACAAATACAAAAACTCTCACACAAAATCTCTAAAAAGAATTCCTTCTACTTTAGCTTGAAAGAAAATAAGAGTAATAAATTCTTCGTTTTAAGAATTAGAGGATGATGGAGGCTTTCTTAGAGAGATTTTTGAGAGGGGTGAGCGAGAATTTTCTTTGATTGGAAATTAAGAGAATGAAGATTTTGATGGTTTAAAGGTATATTTATAGGTTTATGAGAGAGAAGAGATTAAATGAGTGTAAAAAATTCTAATCCTAATTTAGTTATGTTTCCTCATTTTTTTAGATAAGTGTAATCCTAATCTAATTAGATTTTCTTTTTTTCCTTTTTTTCTTTTCCCACGGTAAAATCTTTTTTTTTTCTTTTTTTTTTGTTTGCACATGGCAATTGCCATTTTATACTTATAATGTCCTTATATTATATAATATGTATGTATAAGATAATACGATTCCATTTACATAGTATATATATATATAATATAATATAATTATAATATATAATAGTTAATTATAATGCATAATTATTTATATACAATAATAATGTTTGCTCCCATGACTCTAAAAGTATTAATTTAAACATTAACCTTTTGGACACTTTCCATTATCTAATTTCTTCATGCCATAATAAAAATATTACACATGTAATTATCATGACATCATAAATGTCATAAAAAAAAAAGAAAGTATGCAATAAAATTTATGTCATTGTCAATAATATAACTCTAGGGCATACGTAACTCTAAAGTATTATAAATATTATAAATTTAGAGTAAGTTAAAACTCTTAAAAAAATAAGTACTTTATGCTTATCATTATTTTTTATATGAACATCCTAAGCAAATTGATCCCACATGGTCGTTACATGTGAGATTACTAAAAAAAAAGTTAATTTACTTAATGTAAATAATAATAGAACTTAAAATATTGCATTCTAATATTAAATTAACGTAAGTATCTATGAAAGAAAATGGCGGGCATTACAACTCTCTCTACCTTATAAGAGTTTCATCATTGTAACTTAAAATAACTATGGATATAGGCTCTACATGACCTCCTTCTCTTTGTAGTTACGCTATAATACTTAAACTAATGTGACTTCCTTATTTCTCAAAGTCTTGGTCCTAATCTCATATCTATTTTCCACATAGCTTCTTTAATCTTTTGATTTTTTAATTACTCTTTGACTAGAGAAATGTCTTTGCACCCTAATATCTTCCTTTTCAACCAAAGACTTTGTTTGCTTATCCTTATGAATTATATCCCTCAAACTTCTTACTCTATCTTTTTGAGCAAAAGAACATGGACCCTACATGTACTTTTTTAGCATATGAACATTAAAAATGTTAAAAAATAAGGGCTTTATATTCTTTCCTCCTTCTAAGGGTTTCGTCCTTGAAATATGTATAGGAATGAATATGTAGAGAAATTTCTAATCCATTTTGTTAACATTCTTTTTTCTTACATAAAAATTTCTTCGAAAATCATGTCTAATTAAAATCATCATACATCTAACTAACAATATCATATGCAATGTTTAAATTCTCTTATTGTCTCTCTGTCTATTATCCTTCATAGATGTATAAATCTCAGTGTAACATTTATTCTCTCTCTTTTCTTTATATCTTGCATTTCATGTATGTAAGCTTGTCTTTAACCAGATGCCAAAAGAGAATTGTATTCTAGGATATCTTTACTCTAAAATATACAAATGATTCTAAAATAATCAAATTTGACTTCAAGATATAGAAAAACATCATGCGCTTTAATAAAACTACTGGTACATCCTCTCATTCATGAAATAACTAATCCCTTTTATAACAGTTAAATAAACCATACTTAAAGCTTGACTTTCTTTTCTACAAATTTCACAACATACTATTAAACATTGTTTTTGAATAACGGCATAAGTTTTAGGCTTACTCTATCACCTCGTTCTATAATTTCCTCAACCAATATCCTCTCAAAGAAAAAATATTCTCATATATAATCTCTAGTCTTCTACATTAATAATTCTAGAATACTCCATTAAATTTTTTACTAATTCAAAGGTCATCCATAAAAGGAACTACTATATGTGATCTCTATCATATCATGTTATGGACAATTTAATTTGCTAAAATATTAACGTAAATAATTTTCTCCCAAAATTAATCATCACTAAGCCTCAAACATTCTGATAGTCAATCCTATAAATAACATGCACATTTTCAAAATATCCTTGACTTGGTGTCTATAAACACACTTCAAAATAACCCTAAGTATAAGATTGTCTCAAGTAATTCTTACTCGATGAATCTGAGGTCGAACCCCCCATGGGGAAGGATTTATTTAGTTCCAGTACATTTATTATATTAACTTTTTCTTTTTACTTTAAGCTAAAAAATATGAGAATTAATATTTATTATTTACACAATATATTTACAATATTTACACATTTTTACAATATTTTTCATTAATGAGCAATTCCAAGCATATGATCACTAGGAGATGCTAATGATCAGGCTTGCTATTATATTATGACCAGCATGAACAATATGTTGTAGGTTGAACATGAAGATTATGAGACTGCTAAGCAGATCTTGGTTAATCTGGAAGACATGTTTGGAGGCCAGGCCCCCACAAAGCAGTAAGGGGCACTTCGGAAACACTTGAACTGCAAACAAAGGCTAGGGACATCTGTGAAAGAGCATATGATGTTGATCATAGGCTACCTCACTGATGCTCAAACCAATGGAGTTGACATTGATGCTGAAACTCAGATGACTATGTTCTTTGTGACTTTGTCTAAGGAATTTATCTTGTTTAGAACTGCATTTAATTTAAGCAATAGGCAGGATATGACCTTGATGAGTTCATGAAATAGTTACAAGAGTTTGAACTTCTGATCAGGGAATCTCCTATTGGTGGTCAGGCCAACTTGGTGGTTGCTTCTATTTCCAATCCCAACCTTGGGAATAGAAAGAAGCAAAGGGCCAAGAACGAAAACTTTTCTATTCCTACAAGCAGCAAGAACAAGAAGAATAAAAAAAAGAACCTAAAGACGCTAAAGTGATTTTACTATGGGAAGGTTGGGCACATTAAAAAGAATTGCAAAGACTTCTTTTCTCGATCAGGTAGATGTGATCTTCTAGTTGTTAAAACTTGCTTGGTAGAGGAATCAAGTGACACTTCGGTCATAATTTTGGAGCAACTAATCATGTTTGTGTTTCTCTATAGGGGTTCAAAAAGATGAGAAATCTACTTCCTGAAGACCTCACACTTTGGATGGGTGATAGATCTTTGGTCTTAGCTAAAGCAGCCGGAGATGTCCATCTGTATTTTGACAAGAAATTTAATATTGCGAGATTGTTTTTATGTTCTTAAACTTAAAAGGAATTTAATTTCTATAGCTTGTTTATTTAAAGACTCATATTTGGTTTCTTTTAATAATAAAGTGGTGATTCATTAAAACAAATCTTTTATCTATTTTGGATGGAAACAAAATAATCTATATTTTATCAAATCTAAGTTGGACTTACTGCTTAATGCTAAGATTAATGAAAATAACCCTAAAAGACTTAAAACTTCTCACTTTAATAAGACACATCTTTAGCATTTACGACTACATCATATTAACCTAAATAGGATTTAAAGGTTAGTCAGGGATGGACCTTTAAGTCACTTAAAGGTGAAATCTATAACATAATGTGAATCTAGTTTGGTAGGTAAAATGACCAAAAGACCATTTGGGTCTAAGGGCAATAGGGCCAAAGGTGTTCTAGAATTTGTACATAGTGATGTTTGCAGATTGATGAATATCTGGGCACAAGGAAAGTATGAGTACTTCGTCACTTTTATTGATGATTACTTAAGATATGGGTATTTGTACCTAATACACCACAAAAGCAAAACTTATGACAAATTCAAAGAGTTTTGGGCTGAAGTGAAAAAGCAATTGGGTAGATCCATAAAGGCACTTTGATCTGATCTAGGTGGTGAATACCTTTCTAATGAGTTCTTGGGACACTTATTAGAGAATAGGATTTTATCCCATTTGACTGTGTTGGGCAATCTGTAGTAGAATAACGTGGCTGAGAAAAAAAATAGGACTTTCTTGGACATGGTTAGGTCCGTAATGAGTTATTCATCATTGCCTTTATTCTTTTACGGATATGCACTACAAATCGCATGTCATCTTTGGAACAATATGCCTTCAAAATCGGTTCCTAAAATTCCTCACGAGTTGTGGATGGGGAAAAGGACATCCTTAAACTATATTCACATATAGGATGTCTGACTCATGTCCTGTTTAAGAAAGTGAATAAGTTGGAGGTGCTTTCAGAAGTTTGTGTGTTTGTAGGATATCCAAAAGGGACTAATTGACCCAAAGGAAAATAAAGTCGTGATTTCAATTAATGCAACTTTCCTTGTGGATAGTTACATGGACAACTTTAAGCCTCAAAGCAAAGTTGTACTTGAGGAGTTGGCGAGTGATCGATCACTCTAGGGGTTCCAAATGAAACCACTCCAATTGGTGTAGAAAAACCAATCGAACCCAAACAACAACCTTTGGGGCTTCGACATAGTTAGAGGATTAGGCGTCAACCTAAGAGATATATGTTTAATGGTGAGGCCTTCTTGTCTGAACCGGATGAATATGATAGGGATCCTTACACTTACAAAGAGTTTCTAGAGGATGTTGATTTGAAACTCTAGACAGAGGTCATGAACAAAGAGATGAAATCTATAGAGACTAATCGGGTATGGGAGCTTATAGATCTTCCTGAAGGAGTAAAACCCATAGGGTGTAAGTGGATCAATAATAGAAAGAGATAAGTGGATGGAAAAGTTGAAACCTATAAGGCTACACTAGTAGCTAAGGGATGTCCATAAAAGGAAGGAATAGATTACGAGGAAACCTTTTGACCTATAGCCATGCTAACTTCCATCCGCATTCTCTTATCCATAGTTGCCGCTCTCGACTACGAGATTTGGCAGATGGATGTCAAGACAACCT
The DNA here is from genome assembly GCA_946598075.1 of Artocarpus hirsutus. Classification (NCBI taxonomy): domain Eukaryota; kingdom Viridiplantae; phylum Streptophyta; class Magnoliopsida; order Rosales; family Moraceae; genus Artocarpus; species Artocarpus hirsutus. Next base: position 53,754 of record CAMOHE010040571.1, on the reverse strand, counting down.
TTCTAAATGGCTGTCTTGATGAGTCTATTTATATGGAATAACCAGACAGCTTCAAGGCTAAGGGTCAGGCAGGTAAGGTTTGTAAGCTGCTGAAGTCAATTTGTGGACTTAAGCAGGCTTCCCATTGTAGGAACATAAGATTTGATCAAAGTGATCAAGACTTGTAGGTTCGCACAAAATGTGGACGAACCATGTGTTTACAAACACATTAAGGATGGAAAGGAGGTTTTATTAATGCTCTATATGGATGACATTTTGCTAATTAGCACTAACATTGGGGCATTGTCATCGGTCAAATTATGGTTGAACAAGCAGTTTGACATGAAGGACTTAGGAGAGGCTAATTTTGTTCTCAATATCTAGATCTTTTGGGGTAGAAAGAACAAAATGGTAGCTTTGTCCTAAGCAGGCTACATAGAAAAAATTCTCAAAAGGTTTCAAATGCAGGATTCCAAGAAAGGTAGGCAACCATCTAGATCTGAAATTACTCTTTATAAGGAAGACTCTCCAAAGTCTAATGAAGAAAGTGCCTTATGCTTCGACAGTCGGTAGTCTCCTGTATATGACGATTTGCACTCGACCAGATATTTGCTATACAATCAAGATAGTATGTCAATTTTAGTCAAATCTAGGACCAAACCACTAGGTTGCGGTGAACCATATTTTCAAGTACCTAAAAAAGACTCGAGGGTATAGGCTTGTGTATTCGGGTGAGGATTTGACACCCTTAGGATACACTAACTTAAATTTCCAATCCTACTTGGATTCGAGAAGATCAACTTTAGGCTTTTTGTTTACTCTTGGTGGTGGTGCCATTGCTTGGAGAAGTGTGAATTAAGATTGTACTTTGGATTCAAAGATGGAAGCCAAGTAGTGGCTTCCAATGATACTTCAGAAGAAGCAGTGTGGCTTCGCAAGTTCCTTGGGGATTCTAAGATAATTCTTAGTGTGAATAAGGTGGTATCGTTGTACTATGATAATAGTGCAGTGGTAGCTAATGCTTAGGAACCGAGATTTCACAAGAGTAAGTATATCGATTGAAAGCATCATGTGATAAAGGACTTTGTTGAGGGCGGCCATGTGACTATATGCAAAATCGCATCCAAGGACAATTTAGTTGATCCATTCATGAAGACACTAACTATAATAGTTTTCGAGGGGCATGTCGAAGCCATAGGGATGCAGGATTTATCATATTTACTCACTTAGTGTAAGTGAGAGATTGTTAGACATGCATGCCCTAAAGAGTAAAAATGTAATATATTTTTGGAGATATTTTTATAAATAAAGAGTTTATAAATTATTCATATACCAAATTGTTGTCCTCTTTACGTTCATATTTATAGAATGTATGATAAGCAAACAAAAGTCTAAAACTGTTGGTCTAAACCTTCAGAATCAGACATATGATGGATAGATTAAGTGAAAGACATGATTCTAAATGTGACAGTCTAAATCATAAGGTTTGTAATCCAGGGAATAAGTTGGGCACTTTATTCATGCAAAGATTGTTATGTTGTCTATATCCCCAACGGGAGATAGTTTGTTTTGGTCATCGGAGGTAGACTCCATGAATAGCAACATTGGTACATTGTCATAAATGACGATGTATTGGATCAAGACATAAAGCTCGTATAGCTAAGTCTCTATGACATATCATAGTGTATCATATCCGCATAGGATTATTCATAATTGACTAAAGGAAAAGTTCTGTCTTACCTTCCGATTATTTTTATCTTATGTTCCATTACCTCACCATCACAAAACTTACCATCTAAAGATGGTATACCACTCTGTTACACCTATATATCTAAATGGTTGAGTGCTTTAGTTTTTCAATTAGACGATAACGCACATAAGAGGATATCACTACTTCTAAAGAGGAGCTATGGATTCCATATCTATGAATAACAAGTCTATGCTATCAAGAGTCATGCCTCCAACATACCGGCATACGTACCACTATAAAAATATGGGTGTCACCATTTGGTACATCAAAAGACACAAGTCAAGATAATGGGCCCACTATTTACCTCAGGATTAAGATACAATACAAATAATTGTCTAAAGTGAATCGATTTGTTAAGACAGAATTATTAATCCAAATCAATTCACTTTATGTCTCAATCCAACACATTGTCACCTATGACAACGTACCAATGTTTCTATTCAAAGAGTCCACCTCCGATGGCCAAGACAAACCATCTCCCGTTAGAGATATAGACAACATAACAATTTTACATGAATAAAGTGCCTAACTTTATTCCTTCAATTGCGGATCTTATGTTTTAGACCGTCACCTTAAGAATCGTGTCTTCTACATAGTCTATCGATCATATGCCTAATTCTTAAAGGTTTAGACTGACAGTCTTAGACTTTGGTTTGCTTAAGATATATTCAACAAATATGAACGCAAAGAAGACAAGATTTATTATATAAATAATAAATAAATTCTTTATTGATAAAAATGTCTCTAAAAACATATTATATTTATACATCTTAGGGCATACACGTCTAATAATCTCCTACTTGCACTAAGAGAGTACATATGACAAATCTTGGATCCCCATAGCTTTCACATGTCTCTTGAAGACTCTCCCAATAAATTTATTTGCTAAATTGTCCTCTGATGTGATTTTGCACACCATGACATGCTCTCTCTCGATGAAGTCCTTTATCACATGATACATCTGATCAATATGTTTACTCTTCTTGTGAAATCATGGTTCTTTAGCATTAGCTACTGCTGCACTGTTATCACAGTACAACGATACCGCCTTATCCATACTAGGAACTACCTCAAGAACCCCCAAGAACTTGCAGAGACATATTGCTTCTTTTGAAGCATCATTAGCTGTCACATACTCAGCCTCCATCATTGAATCTAAAGTGTAATCTTGCTTCACACTTCTCTAACTGATGGCATTGTAGCCTAGAGTAAACACAAAACTCGAAGACAATCTTTTAGAATCCAGACAAGATTGAAAATCTTAGTTAGTATATCCTAGATGAGTTAATCCTCACCTAAATACACAAGAATATACCTTCGAGTCTTTCTTAGGTACTTGAAAATATGGTTAATTGCAATCCAATGGTTCGGTCCCAGATCTGCCTGAAATCGACTTGTAATCCCGAGCGCATAATAAATATCTGGTCGTGTGTAAAGCATAGCATACATGAGACTACCCACTACTGAAGCATAAGGCACCTTCTTCATGTATTCTCTTTCTTCATTAGACTTTGGAGAGTCTTTCTTAAAAAGAGTAATTTCAAACCTAGATGGTTGCCCATCTTTCTTCAAATCCTATATTACAAACCTCTTGAGATTCTTATCTATTTAGCTGGTCTGGGACAAATCTATCATTTTGTTCTTCCTATCCCAAAAGATCTAGATACCAAAACAAAATTAGCCTCACATAAGTCCTTCATGTCAAACTGTTTGCTCAAGCATAATTTAACTGATGACAATGCCCCAACGTATTGCCAATTAGCAAAATGTCATCAACATAGAGCAGTAGAAAAATCACCTTCCTATCCTTAATGTGTTTGTACACATATGGTTCATCCACATTTTTTAAGAACCCATAAGTCTTGATCACTTGATCAAATCTTATGTTCTAAGAACGGGAAGCCTACTTAAGTCCATAAATTAACTTTGGCAGCTTACAAACCTTACCTTCTTGACCCTTGACCTTGAACTCATCTGGTTGTTTCATATTAATGGATTCATCAAGATGGCCATTTAGAAAAGCTATCTTGACATCCGTTTACCAAATCTCGTAGTCGAGAGCAGCAGCTATAGACAAGAGAATTTGGATGGACTTAAGCATGGTTACAGGCGAAATGGTTTCCTAGTAATTGATTCCTTCCTTTTGCATATAACCCTTAGCTACCAATCTAGCCTTAAAGGTTTCAACCTTTCCATCCACTCCTCTTTTCCTCTTGTAGATCCACTTACACCCTATGGGTTTTACCCCTTTAGGAAGATCCAGAAGCTCCTAAACCCGATTAGTTTCCATAGACTTTGTCTCTATGTTCGTGGCCTTTGTCTAGAGTTTTAAATCAACATCCTCCCTAGCCTCTGCATAAGTGTAAGGATCCCTGTCATGTTTATCTGATTCGGCCAAGAAGACCTCACACATTGAACATATACCTCTTGGGTTGATACCTGATCCTCCCACTACGCCAAGCCCCTTAGGTTGTTGTTCAAGTTTGTTTGGTTTTTCTACACTAATTAGAACGGTTTCATTTAAAACCTCTGGAGTGATTGGATCACTTCTTAACTCCTCAAGCACTACTTTTCTTCAAGGTTTAAGTCATCCATGAACCATGACTTTATTTTTCTTTGGGTTATAGAAATAACCACCTTTAGTTCCTTTTGAATATCTTACAAACATACAAAACTTTTGAACATGCTTCCAACTTATTTACATCCTTAAATAGGACATGAGCCAGACATCCCTATATGCAAATATGGTTTAAGGATGTCTTCTTGCCCGTCCACAACTAGTGAGGAGTTTTAGGGACCGATTTTGAAGGACATTGTTCCAAAGATAACATGCGGTTTGTAGTGCATATCCTCAAAAAGGCAAAGGCAATGATGACTAACTCATCATGGACCTGACCATATCAAATAAAGTCCTATTTCTTCTCTCTGCTACACCATTTGGCTATGGAGTGCCTAGTGCAGTCAAATGGGATAAAATCCCATTCTCTGATAAGTGTCTTAAGAACTCATCAGAAAGGTATTCTCCACCTCAATCAGACCAAAGTGCCTTTTTGGGTCTACCCAATTATTTTTTTGCTTCAGCCTAAAACTCCCTAAACTTGTCAAAATTTTTGCTTTTGTGGTGAATCAGGTACACATACCAATACATTGAGTAATCGTCAATAAAAGTGACAAAGTACTTATATGCTCCTTGTGCCCGGATGTTCATTGGTCCATAAACATCACTACGCACAAGTTTTAGAACCCCTTTGGCCCTATTGCCTTTAGACCTGAATGGTCATTTAGTCATTTTACCCTCCAAACTAGATTCACATTGAGGTATAGATTCCACCTTTAAGTGACTTAAAGGTCCATCCTTTACCAACCTTTGAATCCTATTCAGGTTAATATGACTAAGGCATAGGTGCCAAAGATTAGTCTAATTAGAGTGAGAAGTTTTTACTTTTTTGGAGTTATTATCATTCATCTCAGCATTAAGCAGCAAGTCCATCTTTGGTTTGATAAAATATAGATTATTTTACATCCATCTAGAATAGATAAAAGATTTATTTTTACGAATCACCACTTTATTATTAAAAGAAACTAAATAGGAATCTTTAAATAAACAAGCTACAAAAATTAAATTCCTTTTAAATTTAGGAACATAGAAACAACCTCACAAAATTAAATTCCTTATATCAAAATAAAGATGAATGTCTCCCACTGCTTCCGCTAAGACCAAGGATCCATCGCTCATTTGAATCGTGAAGTCTTCACGTAGCAAACTTCTTGTTTCTTTGAACCCTTGTAGAGAAACACAAACATGATTAGTTGTATCGGAATCTATGACCCAAATGTCACAAGATTCCTTAACCAAACAAGTTTCTAAATATAGAAGATCAAATCTACCTCCTTTGGAAAGGAAGTCCTTACAATGCTTCTTGATGTGCCCAATCTTCCCACAGAAGAAGCACTTTAGCTTCTCTGGGTTTTTCTTCTTGTTCTTCTTGCTCTTGTTGTCAACAGGAATAGAAGGCTTCCCATTCATGGCCTGTTGCTTCTTTCCATTACCAAAATTGGGATTGAAACCAGGAGTAGCCGCTAAATTGGCCTTGCCACCAGCTGGAGACTCTTTGATCAGCCGTTCAAACTCCTATAGTTGTTTCATTAATTCTGTTAAGGTCATATCCTGCCTATTGCTCAAATTAAAAGTAGCTCCAAACGGAATAAATTCCTTTGATAAAGTCTTAAAGACTATAGTCATTTGAGTTTTAGCATCGATGTTGGCTCCATTGGTTTGTGCCTTAACGAGGTAACCCATGACCAACATCATGTGCTCCTTTATAGATGTCCCCAATCTCTACTTTTAGTTCAAAAGTTTCCAAAGTACCCCTTGTCGCTTTGTTAGGGCCTGGCCTTTAAACATGTCTTCTAGATTATCCAAGATCTACTTAGTAGTCTCATAATCCTCATGTTGAGCCTACAGCATGTTATTCATGCTAGTAATAACATAGCAGCGAGCCTAATCATTTGCATCTTTCCAACGATCAAATGTTAGAATTGATCGTTGTGGAATCTCCCATAGGCTCGGGAGGACAAAGGGTTGTCAGCATAAATTTTAGTTTCTCAAAGGAGTGGACGATATTCCATTTCTAATCATTATAATTCTCTCTGATTAATTAGTTTTTGTCAAATATCGAAGATAAAGCATTTTTAGACATTTTTTATCTACAATATAGAATCATATACCAAACATAAGCAAACATAGCATAATAATTTAGTAAGATAATACAATCATGTAAAAACATACAAATGTATTTATGTGTCAAAGCTTTGAAAATATTACAACCTTACAACGATATTTCCTAAGCCAGAATTCAACAAGCTCCTAGGGGAGTCATGCCAAATTCAATCAGGAACACGGATCCTCTCCTGATTAATATATGTCATTCAAGACCCATATGATCCAGCATATATTAATAATCATTTCTTTAGCCATTAATTTTATTAACAGAGCTCCAAGGGGAGGTTAATAATAAAATTAACATGAGTATATAACCATCATTTTAATATTTTATCCATGGTTTACAATCAACACCTAGGGTTGTGCAACCATAAATCATGCTAAAATACCTTACCCACTCAGAGATCCAACCCGATACATGAAGAAATCTGTTCCTAGGGGTCGAAACCGCCATGTGCTACCTATGGACCAATGATGGAGGCTGTAGGTCCTCTATTCGAAAACCTTCTCGCACTCAATCTTTTGAAATCAAGGTTTTATTTTAGGAACATACATGAACAATTTTAAATGAGCGGCACTCCCTATTCTATATAATAAACATGGCAAATCATATTATAATGTAGACAAGCAAAGCAATTAAGCGAAGCTACAAGAAAAATAATAATAAATAACCTTAATATTATGATTCTGCCCTAGAGAATAGAAAATAAAGATTACAAGTGAATAATTGAAACATATTATCGATGCTTCATCCTCGAATCTTCAGGTTGTATACTTCTTTATGTAATGTCTATCTTCAAGTCTTCAATCCCATATGAATCGAATACTCCAAATTTTTGGTGATATCCAAATTTAATGTTTCTCAAAATTGTTCGAAAAATAAAATTAAAACTATATTGAAAACTGCATCTTTTTTGGAAAAATTTCCAACTCTCTGTTGACAAGCCTATCATATAGATTGGCCTACCGGTCATGACCCTTTGACCTGTTGATCTTTTCAGTTCGGCCTGCCTATCATGACAATGCTGCTTGTTGCTAGAGCCACCTGATTTTTGCCCCGTTGATGGCTTGTCGAACCTCACCTGATTTCTGTCCCTGCTATTCTCAATCCACGATCGGAGTGAGTGTGAGCTCAAACGTATAGCTCTTCCACCAGGTGACTATCCTTCAAACCAATTGAGAGAACCCAAAGCTAGTGTTCATGATTTGTGAACAAGAGCTTTCAGTGACTTTTCAGAATCTCACTAGCAGAGTTTCACTCTTAATCTCTCAATTGATCTACATAACTTATGAGACTCACTTCCTATTTATATAGGTTAGGTCTAGGATCAGTCTTGATCAGATAAGGTCTTAAAATTTTAAATATGAATCAAACTAGAATCATAATCTGATAAAATTCACGTGAAAATGTGTGATTTTCTTATCGCGCGACCAATATGCCAAACTTGTCCCATCAGCATGTCGAACCAGTGATAAAAAATCCTAACGAATCTTTTATTCTCCACCCGAGATTCTATAGGATAAAGTCTCAATTTTAATTCAAATAACCTAATAGAGAATTTATCTAATTAAAATAATTTTATATAGATAATCTCTAGGAAAATAAATAAATTCCTGATAATTCTACAAGTTTATCTTGATTTAACTTATTCAAAATTAAATCAATTGATAAATAGACAATAATTATCCGATCCTAATGATTCAAGAAGTTTATCTTAAATTAATTTTGTCAAAAAATTAATTCAACCATTAAACAAACATGAATTATTTGATTTTATCAAATTACAACCAATCTGATAAATTTAACATAAGTCCTCAATTATTAGAAAAACATGCCGTCTTATTACATAATTTTTATGAGCTAGCAAAGGGAACCAAATGGACCTATATAGTTCAACCTCTTGATAATTATGAAACCCAATATCCCATATACACATTTCATAATTATCAACTCCAACGCTACTCTACTAAAAGCTTAGAGTTGCACTCTCGAACTACATAGAATTATGAAGCTTGTATAGCTAAGTCTCCATAACATTTCATAGTATATCGTAGCCCCATAAGATTATCCATAATCGGCTTAAGGATAAGTTCTATCTTACTTTCTCAATTATTTTTATCTTACGTTCCATTATCACATCTTTAAACAACTTACCATCCAAAGACAGTATACCACTCGGTTACACCTATGTATTCAAATGGTTGAGCACTCTAGCTTTTCAATTATAGGATAACATATATAAGAGGATATCACTACTCCTAAAGAGGAGCTATGGATTCCATATCTATGAATAAAAGGTCTACAATACAAGAGTCATGCCTCCAACGTATCGGCATTCGTACCACTATAAAAATGTAGGTGTTACCCTTTGGTATATCAAAAGACACAAATCAAAACAACAGGCCCACTATTCGTCTTAGGATTAAGATACAGTAGAAATGATTGTCTAAAGTGAAACGATTTGCTGAGACAGAATTATTAATCCAAATCAATTCACTTTATGTCTTGATCCAACACATCGTCACCTATGACAATGTGCCAATGTTTCTATTCATAAAGTCCACCTTCAATGGCTAAGACAAACCATCTCCCGTTAGGGATATACACAACATAATTATCTTTCCATGAGTAAAGCACCCAACTTTATTCCCTCGCATGCAGATCTTACATTTTAGACTGTCGTCTTAAGAATCATGTCTTTCGCATAATCTATCCATCATATGCCCAATTCTTAAAGGTTTAGACTGATAGTCTAAGACTTTTGTTTGCTTAACATACATTTAACAAATATGAACATAAAGAGGACAATATTTGGTATATAAATAATAACTAAATTCTTTATTGATAAAAATATCTCCAAAAATATATTACATTTTTACTCCTTAGGGCATATACATCTAACAGTAACGAAGGGTATACTGTCTTTGGATGGTAAGTTTTTCAATGATGAGATAATGGAGCATAAAAAAAAAATAATTGAGAAGGTAAGACAGAATTTATCCTTAAGCCAATTATGGATAATCCTATGAGGATACAATACATTATGATATCTCATTGAGACTTAGCTCGTTGGGCTTTGTAATTTTATATAGTTTGAGGGTGTAGCTCTAAGCTTTTAGTAAAGTAGCATTAGAGTTGACAGTTATGAAATGTATATCTAGGATATTGGGTTTCATAATTATCAAGAGCTTGAACTATATAGGTCAATCAAGTCCCCTTTAATAGCTCATAATAAATCAGGTAACAATATGGCATGCTTTTTCAATAAATTGGTGACTTATGTCAAATTATCAGATTGGCTAAAATTTGGTAGGATTAAATAATTCATGTGTGATTATTGGTTGAATTAATTTTGTGAAAAATTAATTCAAGATAAACTTGTAGAATTTTTGAGATCAGATAATTCATGTCTGTTTGTTGATTGAATAAATTTTTAATAAATTGATTTAAGATAAACTTGTTGAATTATCAAGAATATTTACTTTCCTAGAGATTATCTAGATATGATTGTTTTAATCAGATAACTTCTCTATTGGGTTATTTGAATTAAACCTAAGGCTCTATCCTAAGAACCTCGGGTAGGAAATAAAGATTCACAAGGATCATTTATCATTAGTTCTACAAGCCGATCCATTAATTCGGCCTGCCAACCCAGCGATTTTTTAGTCATGTATTTGAGACACAAATTTTATCAAATATTGATCCTGATTTAATCTTCCTTATCGGATAAGGACTTATCCCTAGGCCCAACCTCTATAAATAGGGAGTAAGACTCGTAAGTGCTGGACGTGTATGCCATAAGGAGTAAAAATGTAATATGTTTTTAGAGGCATTTTTATCAATGAAGAATTTATTTATTATTTATATAGCAAATCGTATCCTCTTTATATTCATATTTATTGAATGTATGTTAAGCAAAAAATAGTCTGAGACTGTCGGTCTAAACCTTTAAGAATTGAACATATGATGGATAAATTATGCAAAAGACATGATTCTTAAGGTGATGGTCTAAAACATAGGATCCGCAATCGAGGGAATAAAGTTGGGCACTTTATTCATGTAAAGATTGTTATATTGTCTATATCCCTATTGGGAGATGGTTTGCCTTGGCCATCGGAGGTGGACTCCATGAATAGAAACATTGAAACATTGTCATAGGTGATGATGTGTTGGATAGGGACATATAGTGAATTGATTTGGATTAATAATTTTGTCTTGGCAAATCAATTCGCTTTAGACTATTATTTGTATTATATCTTAATCCTGAGATGAATAGTAGGCTTATTGTCTTGACTTGTGTCTTTTGATGAAAGTTGGAGGCATGACTCTAGACAACGTAGACCTGTTATTCGTAGATATGGAATCTATAGCTCCTCTTTAGGAGTAGTGATATCTTCTTATATTAGAAAACTTGAGCACTCAACCATTTGGATACATAAGTGCAACCAAATGGTATACCGCTTTAGATGGTAAGTTTTCGATGGAGAGATAATGGAGAGTAAGATAAAAATAATCAGGAAGATAAGACAAAACTTGTCCTTAAGCTAGTTATGGATAATCCTATGGAGATACGATACACTATGATATGTCATGGAGACTTAGCTATACGGGCTTTGTAATTCTATATAGTTCAAGGATGCAACTCCAAGCTTTTAGTAAAGTAGCATTAGAGTTGATAATTATAAAATATATATCTAGGATATTGGGTTTCATAATTATCAAGAGCATGAACTATATAGGTTCATTTGGTCCTCTTTGCTAACTCACAAAAATTTTGTAACGATACGCCGTGCTTTTCTAATATTTGGTGACTTATGTCAGATTTATCAAATTGGCTAAAATTTAGAAGAATTAAATAATTCATGTCTCTTTGTTAGTTGAATTAATTTTGTGACAAAATTAATTCAAGATAAACTTGTTAAATTATTAGGATTGGATAATTCTTGTTGTTTATCAGTTGATTGAACTTTGAATAAATTAAATCAAGATAAACTTATAAATTAAATCAAGATTCTTGTCTGAAATTCAAAAGTCTTCTATTCATTTTAACAACAAGACCAAGAACAAGAAGAAGAAGAACCCAAAGAAGCTAAAGTGCTTCTTCTGCAGGAAGGTCGAGCACATAAAAAAGCATTGCAAGGACTTCCTTTCTAAAGGAGATAGGTGTGATCTTTTGTATTTAGAAACTTACTTGATTAAGGAATTCAATGACATTTGGGTCATAGATTCTGGTGCAACTAATCATGTTTGTATTTTTTTGTAGGGGTTCATAGAAACAATAAGTCTGCTTCATGAAGACTTCACGCTTTAGATGGGTGATTGATCCTTGGTCTTAACGAAAGCAGTAGGAGACGTCCATATTTATTTTGATAACTATAGGAATTTAATTTTGCGAGATTATTTTTATGTTCCTAAATTTAAGAGGAATTTAATTTATGTTGCTTGTTTATTTAAAGGCTCCTATTTGGTTTGTTTTAATAATAAAGCGGTGATTCGTAAAAACAGGTCTTTTATTTGTTCTGGATAAATGCAAAATAATCTATTTTTTATCAAACCTAAGAGGAAGTTACTGCTAAATGTTCAGATGAATGATAATAACTCTAAAAGACTTAAAACTTCTCACTTTAATAAGATTTTTCTTTGGTACCTACGCCTTGGTCATATTAACCTGAATAGGATTGAAAGGTTGGTAAGGGATGGACTTTTAAGTCACTTAAAGGTTGAATCTATACCTCAATGTGAATCTTATTTAGAGGATAAAAAGACCAAAAGACCATTCGGGTCTAAGGGCAATAAGGCCGATGGGGTTCTAGAACTTGTGTATAGTGATGTTTACAGACCGATGGACATCCAAGCACGAGAAGGGTATGAATACTTTGTCACTTTTATTGACGATTACTCAAGGCATGGGTATGTGTACTTGATGCACCACAAAAGCGAAACTTTTGACAAGTTCAAGGAGTTTTAGGCTGAAGTGAAAAAGCAATTGGGTAGACCCATAAAGACACTTTGATCTGATCGAGATGGAGAATACCTTTCTAATGAGTTCTTGTAACACTTATTAGAGAATAGGATTTTATCCTATTTGACTATGCCGGGCACTCTGAAGCAGAATGGCATACCAGAGAGAAGAAATAGGACTTTATTGGATATGGTCAGCTCTATGATGAGTTATTCATCATTACCTTTGTCCTTTTAGGGATATGCAATACAAACCGCATGTTATCTTTTGAACAACATGCCTTCAAAATTGGTCCCTAAAACTCCTCATGAGTTGTAGATGGGCAAGAAGACATCCTTAAACCATATTCGCATATGGGGATGTCTAGCTCATGTCCTTTTTAAGGATATGAATAAGTTGGAAGCACGTTCAGAAGTTTATGTATTTGTAGGATATCTAAAAGGGACAAAAGGGGGTTATTTCTATAACACAAAAGAAAATAAAGTTGTGGTTTCAACTAATGTAACTTTCCTTGAGGAGAGTTACATGGACGACTTTAAACCTTGAAGCAAAGTGGTGCTTGAGGAGTTAAGGAGTGATCCAATCGCTTTGGAGGTTTCGAATGAAATCATTCTGATCAGTGTAGAAAGACCAAACAAACTCGAACAACAACCTAAGGGGCTTCGGCATAGTGGGAGGATTGAGCATGAACCCGAGAGGTATATGTTTATTGGGGAGGCCTTCTTGGCTAGAACATGACAGGGATCCTTATACTTGCACAGAGGCTATACAGGGTGTTGATTTGAAGCTCTGGACATAGGTCATGAACACAAAGATGAAGTCTGTGGAGACTAATTGGGTTTTGGAGCTTGTGGATCTTCCTCAAAGGGTAAAACCCATAGGGTGCAGGTGGATCTACAAGAGGAAAAATGGAGTGGATGGAAATGTAGAAACCTTTAAGGCTAGAACGGGACATAAAGTGAAATGATTTAGATTAATAATTTTTTCGTGGAAAATTGATTTACTTTAGACAATCATTTGTATTGTATCTTAATCCTAAGATGAATAGTGAGCCCATTGTCTTGACTTGTGTCTTTTGATATACCAAAGGGCTACACCTACATTTTAATAGTAGTACGTATGTCGGTATGTTTGAGGCATGACTCAAGATAGCTTAGACCTGTTATTCATAAATATGGAATACATAGCTCCTCTTTAGGAGTAGTGATATCCTGTTATATGTGTTATCCTCTAATTGAAAAACTAGATCGCTCAACCATTTAGATACATAGGTATAACCAAATGGTATACCGTCTTTGGATTGTAAGTTTTTTCATGGTGAGATAATGCAACGTAAGATAAAAATAATCAGGAAGGTAAGATAGAACTTGTACTTAAGCCAGTTATGGATAATCCTATGGAAGTACGATACAATATGATATGTCATTGAAACTTAACTATACGGGCTTCATAATTTGATATAGTTCGAGAGACATGTCCAAGCTTTTAGTGGAGTAGCATTGGAGTTGATATTTATGCGATGCATATCTAGGATATTGGGTTTCATAATTATCAGGAGCTTGAACCATATAAGTCCATTTGGTCCCCTTTGCTAGCTCATAAAAAATCCTGTAACGGTACAGTGTGTTTTTCTAATAATTCATTACTTATGTTAGATTTATCAGATTCGCTGAAATTCAGTAAAATCAAATAATTCATGTTTGTTTATTAGTTGAATTAATTTTGTGACAAAATTAATTCAAGATAAACTTGTTGAATAATTAGGATCTGATAATTCTTGTATGTTTATCAGTTGATTTAACTTTGAATAAATTAAATCAAGATAAACCTGTAGAATTATCAAGAATTTATTTATTTTCATTGAGATTATCTAGATAAAGTTGTTTTGATTAGACAACTTTTCTATTGGGTTATTTAAATTAAAACTGAGACTTTATCCTATAGAATCTCAGGTGAAAAATAAAAGATTTGTTGAGATTTTTATCGATAATTTGGCATGCTGATTCTCAAGTTCGACCTACCGATGGACCGATTTTGGCATGCCAGTTAGACTGATCGGCATGCCGACCATGCAATGAAAAGATCACGCATTTTCACGCGGATTTCATCGATATTGATCCGAATTTGATTCTAATTCAAATTTTGAGGCATTATCTAATAAGGACTGACTTTTGGGTCCAACCTTATAAAAAGGGAGCGAGTCTCATTATCACTAAGATCAATTAATAGATTAAGAGTGAAACTCTGCTAGTGAGATTCTAAAACTCCTTGAGTGCTCTTGTTAACAAATCATGAACACTGGTTTTGGGTTCTCCCAATTGGTTGAAAGAGAGTCGCCTGGTGGAGGAGCTGTACGTGTGAGCCCACACTCACTTGGTCGTGGATAGAGAATAACAAAGAAGGCCAATTGGTTGAGGTCATTTTAGAACGTTACTTCCCTTCACTGATTGCAAGAGCTTTTTGGCACACAGAGGTTAGTAAGATCTAGTTAATTTACACATATAGCATGTCAAACTTGTGTCTTGAAAAATACTCTAATATAAAATTTCGCTGCATACTTTTTTTTCTAACAATAAGTTATTTAGATCAGTTGAGGAATAAAGATTGAGCACTCTAGTCTGTGTTTGTCTACAATTCCCTAAGAGCTAATGTTCACAATTCATGAACCTTACGTCTGCGCTTCCTTGATTGGTTGGAAGGAGAGTCACCAAAGGAAGAGCTATACGAGTATGCCCACACACACACCAATTGTGGATAGAGAATAGCCAAAAAGGCTAGTTTGTTGAGGCCCTTCTAAAACGCACTTATCTTCATCAATTTCAGGAGTTCTTTATCACACAAGGTTAGTAAGATTTGGTTAATTTATACATATAGTGTGTCAAACTTGTATTTTAGAAAATACTCTAGTATAAAATTTTTAAAATTTCGTTGTGTACTATTTTTCCAACACAAAGATCACATGATAATTGCTACCTGTTAGAATAATCAATGTATAGTTTTCTATGACTACAAACTCGACTGAGCTATGACACCAAAGATTGAGGCTTGTGAACTATAAAGACTTGTAAAGGCTTGCCTGATTATAAGCTGCCATAAGAATTCCTTAATTGGGAAGCAAACCTAGAGGACTATGTAAGCCATGTCAACTGGTGAAACATATTTGAAGCCTACACAAAATGACTCAACACCTGGGTACCTCAATGGTAATGAAACTGCTCCATATAGACCTAGTGGATCCAATGACCACTAAAAGTGTTGGAGGGAAGAAGTATATTTTTGTTTGTGTAGATGGCTTCTCATGTTTTACTTGGGTTGATTTTCTTAGAGAGAAATCTGACACATTTGACTTCTTCAAAAATCTATGTGCGAGATTAATGAATGAGACGAGTTGCAAAATAGTTAGAATTAGAAGTAATCATGGAAAAGAGTTTACCAATTCTAGCATTTTTTTTTATTTTTGTAATATACATGGAATATCTCATATATTCTCCACTTCAAAATCCCCTGAATAAAACAGGGTAGTAGAAAAAAAGAATCGTCACTTAAAGGAAATGGCTTGTGTCATATCTAACAGCAACAAGTTGACAAAGAGACTCTAGGCAAAGGCTGTCAACACAACGTGTTATATCATTAACCATGCATATACTGCATGGTACAACATAGACACCTTACGAGTTTTATAAGGGCAAAAAAACAAGTTTGTTATTTTCACGTGTTTAGTAGTAAGTTTTACATTCTAAATGATCGTGAATAACTTGGTAAGTTCAATCCCAAAAGTGGTGAAGATGTCTTTATTGGCTATTCACAAAATAGCAAGGCTTATCGAGTTTACAATATACGTACCCAAACTATCATAGAGTCAATCAATGTTGTGATTGATGATGCTAATAATTTCTTCAATGTTTTGCAAGAAGAAGAAATACAGGATCTGCTAAAACAAGGGATGTATCAAGAAAACACGAAAGTCCCAAATTGAACCAATCAAAGATTCAAAAGACATAGTTAGGGAAGCTATGTCAATAGTGCTTGTGATAAAGTCTATACCTACACTTGAACATAAAACAATTTGTATTCAAATAGGACCATCATCCAGGGTGACCAAGTCAAACCCCATGAAAGAGGTGATAGGAAGGATGGATGAAAGGATGGTTGCTAGGAGACAATGACAAAATCTAATAGCTAACTCATGCTATGTCTCTACAATTAAGCCTAAGAATGGCAAGGAGGCTTTCCTAAAAGAATCATGGATGAAGGCCGTTTAAGAAGAACTTGAGTAGTTTCAAAGATACAATGTGTGGATGTTGGTGGCTAGACCCGAGGGCACAAAATTTATTAATATAAATTGGATTTTTAGAAACAAGATCAATGAGCATGGAAACATCACAAGAAACAAGGCAAGGCTTCTTGCTTAAGGTTATACATAAGTTGACGGAAAAGACTTTTAAGAGACATTTGATCCTGTGGCAAGGTTGGAATCCATAATGGTCCTACTTGTTGTTGTTTGCTACCTCAAGATCAAACTTTTTCAAACAAATGTTAAACGTGTTGTTGTAAATGGCTTCTTGAACAAAGAAGCTTATATAGAGCAACCCAAGGGATTTGGGGAACCAAAGCATCCTGAAGATGTGTTCAAGTTGAAGAAGACTTTATATGGACTAAAAGAGGCTCTCCGTGCTTTGTATGAGTGTTGGAAAAACAATACAGAAAGGAATTTTAAAAACTTTAAAGTAAAGTATTTTCTAAATATTAAGTTTGGCATACTAAGTAAATAAATTAATAAAAGTTCTTACATACCTCTTTTGTATACCAAAGTCCATCGAAAACCGAGATGAAAAGAATGTTTAGAAGAGCCTTCACCAACAAGTCTAAATTGCAATTCTCTATCTACAATCGTAGTGTGGACGGTCGCATGTCATACAATCTTTCCTCTTATGACTCTTTTTCTAACCACTTAAGAAAACCAAGAGCTAAGGTTCATAATGTTGAACAATAGCTCTCTAAGAGTTTTAAATTTTCTCTCACTAGAGTACTCACTCTTTGTTTCTCAAATGATCTGAGGAAGAATGAGAAATCACTCCCCATTTATAGTGGTCAAATTTTTGGCAAGCCCTTGTTAGATTAGGATTCAAAATTGTAGTTTGGATCAATCTCTAACTGAAAAACACATGAACGCGTTTTCTGTTAACCAGCTATGGTGGATCGTGATACAAAGGCATGGTTGATTACATTGTTACGATCCAAGAGTTTGAATCGAATTTGAATTCCTGAAGCTAACTTGATTAATCCAATCTTAACCAAATGGATAAATCCTATCTTATTTCACCTAGGTATCATTAATAGAGCCTTCATTTTAATTCAAATAACTTAATAGAAAAGTTTTCTGATTAAAATAGTAATACACAAAGAAACCTATACAAAGAAAATATTATCCAAATAATTCAACATATATATCTTGAATTAATTCAAAAAATTATATGAACCAATAAACTAGCATGAATTATTAAATCCACTCTATCAAATTTTGGCCAATCTAATGATTAACATAAATCGTCAATATGTAGAAAAAACATGTTGTGTCATTAGGAATTATTATGAGCTAGCAAAGGGGACCTGATGGACATATATTGATCAAGTACCTATAATTATAAAATAATATATCATAGATATATATTTTATAATTATCAACTCTAACACTACTCCACAAAAAGTTTAAAGCTGCACTTTAAAACTATATAAAATTTCAAACCTCCAGTAAGCTAATCGTCTATGACATATCAAATGTGTAATATCCACATAGGATATTCATAATTAGCTTAAGGATGAATTCTGTTTTACCTTCTCAATTATTTTTATCTTATATTCCATTTTTTCACTACTAGAATACTTACTATTCATAAATAGTACACCATTTAATTACATCTATGTATCTAAATGGTAAGCATTTTAGTCTTCTAGTTATAGGATAATGCCTATAAGAGAGTACCATTAACTCCATAAAAGAGCTATGGACTCTATATCTATGAACAATGGATCTAAGACAATCAAGAGTCATGCCTCTAATGTATCAGTATGTATACCATCATCAAATCTGGATGTCATCCTTTGGTATATTAAAAGATACAAGTTAAGAATAGGGGCCCATTATTCATTTCAAGAGTAAGATATAACACATATGATTGTTAAGAGTGAATTGATTCAAACAAACAGAATTACTAATCAAATCAATTTAACTTTTTGTCTCAATCTATTACATCATCACCTATGACAATATACCTATGTTTTTACTCGTAGAGTCTCACTTCGATGACGAAGACAAGTCATCTAAGTTAGGGATGTAGAGAACATAACAATCTTAACATGCATAAAGCACCCAACTTGATTGCCTTAATTATGGATCTTATAGTTTAGGCTATCACCTTTAAGATTCATGTCTTTTGTATAATTTATCCATCATATGCACGATCTTAAATGTTTAGACTAACATCTCAGACTTTTGTTTACTTATCATACATTCAACAATAATGAACATAAAGAGGACAACATTTGGTTTATGAATGATAAATAAACTCTTTATTGATGTCTTCAAAAACTTATTATATCATTTAATCCTTTGGGCACCATTTCAAGCAATCTCCCACTTGCCCTAAGTGAGTAAATGTGATATGTTGCGCATTTCTACTGCCTTGATAGGCTATAATATCCTTAAACGTGATCTTATATATTTCCACATCTCCTCAGACTTCATGTCAACATTCATAGCTTCTATCTAGAGCTTTGAGTTAACATTCTCCATGGCCTCTATGTGAGTGTAAGGATCCCTATCATGTTCAACTGGTTCAGCCAAGTAGGCTTCACCATTGAATATATACCTCTTAGATTGATGCTACGCTCGATCCTCCCACTACGCCAAAGCTCCCTAGGTTGTTGTTTTGTCAGTTTTTCTACATTGATTGGATTGGTTTCAACTAGAACCCCCCAAAGTGATCGAATCACTTGTTAACTCCTCAACTACCACTTTCCTACAAGGCTTAATGTCGTTCATGTAACTTTCCTAAAGGAAAGTTGCATTCGTTGAAACTAAGACTTTGTTTTCTTTTGGATTATAAAAATAATCCCCTTTAGTCCTATTTGGATATCCTACAAACACATACACTTCTGAACTTGCTTCCAGCTTGTTCGCTACATGAGCTGGACATCCCATTTGCAAATATGTTTAGGGATGTCTTCCTGCCCATCCATAACTTGTGAGGGGTTTTAAGAATCAATTTTAAAGGCACATTGTTCAAAAGATAACATGTTGTTTATAGTGCATATCACAAAAAGGATAAAGGTAATGTCGAATAACTCATCATGGACCTAATAATGTCTAACAAAGTCCTGTTCCTTCTCTCATCCACACCATCCTACTGTGGAGTGCCTAGCACAGTCTCACATTGTCCATAGGATGAACACACTCTCACATTGATTATCATTCAAGATCAGCAATGTTTTATTGTATAATGCTTGCCCAATTTAAACACTGCACCATCACACACCCATGTTGCAATAGTTTCTTTGCTCTGATTATTGTGCATACAATCCTTACCAATAATGTTTTTGATTGACCCAAGTGATACATGACAGACACATCAAATTAATCTTTTAATTGCTTAATGTCTATAGATGAAAAGATTCAAGATTTTAAAGAATTCAAAGATTGAATCTCAATCAGTTTTAATTTAGAATTCAAACTTGAGATTTATCTTTAACTTCTTGAATTGCACTCTCTCCCCATAGATACATCATCAAGAACTCATTTAATTTTTCTCCTGAGTGTATTTTCTCCCTCATCCTCAACTCTCTTTCTCTCACCTATTCATCGAGTTCTCTAACACTCTCTTTAGAAATTTTTTTTAATGTTTTTGCCTTTGAATCCATCTCAGCTCATACATGGTGTCAAAAGGCTCAAAGAAAACGAGTGTCAATGTTTCCTCGACAACCCTCAAGATCAAGAAGGCATGCAATCTTTTGAAGCAAAACCCTCTCTTCCCATGATAAAAAATAAAAGAGAAGATGAAGAAAAAGAGGAATGTTGGAACAAAGAATGAATGACATTGTGGCCAAAGATTCTAATTACAAGTGGGTCGAGTAGATAGAAGGAATGAAAGATCCAATTTCTTCACAGTTGAGCCCTAAAAGTTTTGAATTAGGAGAAGTGATAAACAGGGTAGCTCTCACCATGGGTAAGGCATCCATTAACCCTTATTTCCTATAAATTTGTGCATGAAGAGTCAAATTCCAAGTACAACAATAAAATTCATATGAAGGTTGTAGTTCTTGAAATCAAGGCTAAGCTTGATGATTTTGAAGATTTGGGTCTGACGATTCTAGCCAACTATCTAATTAATTACAATCACTGAATTTATATCACACAATTAATAGTAGTAGTATCTATTGGAAACGTAACCATAGAAACTGCGCCCCTATAGAGCATTAAGCTACTTACATAGTTTAATAGTGACCTTCAATAATGTCACTAATGGTGTTGACAATATGCCTTGGGAATTAATGTTAGCTTATTCAGATGTTTCTTTTAGGATTTGGTTTGCAACACGTATCTCACTTGGAATTACAAATTAATGATAACATTATTCACAAACTAGCTTTTTTTGAAAATTTTGGGAATATGAAATCCTACTAGAAAAGGAAAAAAATAATTTTCTTTTCACAAATTTTGTAAAATATGAAAAAGCAACTTGTGGTAGCTTAGCTACCTCGTACAATTTTGACGTTTCGACCATAGTTTTACTCGATCGGTAAACTATTTGAATTCATGTGAGCTCATTAGAAATTGGGGATTAATTTCATCAAAACATATGTATATTACTTCAACATGTCCCTAAATTTTGAAATAATTTGGTTTCATCCTCTAAATTATCAATTACACTTCCACTTATATATAATACTATCAAAATGACATATAACTAATAATTTTATAAGTACGCTGAGCTATTAATTTTGTTACCATGGTTTTGTCATTTTTTAAATGATCATTTTTAACACTAATAAAATGGCAACATGACATTGCTTCAAATTTTATAAAAACCTCTCGAGTTTTGAAGTCCTCAAACTATCAATTTAAAATCATTGTTTTCTCTTTTTTTTTTAAGATCAGAGAAAGTTGACACAAAATTAATAATTAGAGGATATTTATGTAACTAACAACAAATGTTTCGAACCACTTGATATATTTTAAAGAAAAAAATCAAAATTTGGGAAGTAGTAAATAGCACCAATTTCTATGTAAAAATTTGTTTGAAAAGGAAATTAGACATTTTTTGAATCCTATGAAACTGTACTTTTTCACAGTCGTAAAGTTTTGCTCAAAACGTTGAAATTTAAAAGTTTTATATTGGGAAAAAGTTTGAAACAGATTCTAAAGGTTACATTTTTGTGATCAAAATTAGTGAAAATTTTTTTCCACAAAAGCAAATCACACAAAACCACACTAAACATTCATAAACTAAACATCTACAATATAAAGCTTACAAAAACCATAATAATAACCATTTAGGACTTATTACATGCCATTTCTTTGTAAAATTATAAACTAACTCAAAAGATATATACCTTATTCAAAATATAACGATGACGATTATCTACAAGACTTTAGATGACGATTTTCTATGAAATTGTTGTAATTAGTATTTTGGTTTTTCTTTTGTTTATATATTTAGAATTTGTGAATGGAACTATTGTATTTAGGACTTAATAAATTGTTTTATGTTAATTTAACCTTAGTTTTAATTAATGTGTTAGTTTTCATTTAAATGTTATTTGTTTTTATATGTTAGTTTAAGTTTTAAATGTTATTTTTTTCGCCATTATATTTTTGTTTAATATATATGTTGGTTTTGGAAATTTAATGTTGGTTTTTATTTTAATTGTGTGCTAGTTTTTGCATTATTATTAGTTTGAATTATATATTATTTTAATTATAAGTGTTATTGTTTAAGAATATTTCAAAATATCAAGCAACAAATTCTTTGATATAAAGGGGGAAATGATGAAACAAAACGATGGTTATGAGTTCCGAAAAATGGAGCCATTTAATTCAGATGTGGATGTAAAAAGAAGAACATCCTTAATGAATAAAATGTCAAAGTTGCAATTAAAATTTTTAAAAATACAAGTCAAATTTGATGAAAAAGATCAAGCTCTTGGAAAATAAGGGGATGGGCTCCAAAGTTATATTGGAGTTTTAGTACGAGAGCATGTCCCCATATCAAGACTCAATGAGGTTGAAACTTGCCTTTTTCTATTGCCATCAACAACTAGGGGGTGGGTATTTTTTGATGTTTGACGTCATTATTGAGGGAAGGGTATGGATTGATACTTTCACCATAGAAATGATTCATTATATGATAGTTTGGGAAGGTAACATGTATGTTGCACTTCAAGTTTGTTATTTAAGTGACGTGCCTTTACCTTTCTTGAGTGAGAAAAATAAGGTCGTGAGTGATGCTCTTGGAGGATTTGTTGCTTGGACCAAGTTGGGGGTTCAAATAAGTTCATTGACTAAAAAGAGCATCACTTTGAGTGACTGGCCCCATCGTTCAAGCAAAGAGCCCATGGATCTTATCAACAAGCCAATCAAGAGAGGTCCTCTAAAGAAACCAAGGGGAAAAAAAGCAATGAATAGAGGGCGTAATAGAGGTGAAACGACCAATGGAAGGTTTGAAAGAATTAACTCAAATACGGCACACTAGTATAGTTATTTGAAAAATTCCATGGAAATCTCTAGCATAAATACAATTATGTTACATTTTGACATCACCTAGAGCAATGATGAACCCACCCCTATATATCACCATCGAGGACATTGAGTGGTTTGCCAACTTCAATTAAATTAGTGTGTCATGTATTATAGCATACATGAGGTATTCAACTATATTCAGCTATATCTACATTTTTTAACGTGTTACTTGTCATCGTTTAACAATATATTTTCTTTTTGTAGTACTTGTTCAACTTGTATGGCTTCATCACCCTATACATCACCTCTTATGTGCTCAGTGCTATCGAGCTTTCGATGAAAGAATACACAAATTTCCTCTATGAATTTGTGGACAAAGCAGAAGCTGGCAAGTATTACTTCATTCAATATAATGGCGGAGGTCATTGGATAGTGGCCCTCCTTCACCCCAAAAAGGTTAGATTTTATTGTTCGATCAGTATGGCTAACCAGTATGCCCCGACTTCAGCTAAATAATTCAATTGTTACTGTATTATTGTTAACTATATAACTTATTACTGCTAGCTAAATTATTTTTTTATTGATTGCATTATTAACGAATTGAATTTAGGGCCTTAAATATGCAAAAATTAAAGATAACCATTAAATCCGTATTCAGTTAGCTATATGAAAACACAAGATTTATAAAACCACAAAAGGTAAGCATTCAACTAAGGTCTCATGATGAGTTTTAAGATATTGAGATGTGAAATCAGTGATTTTTAGTGTCTTGTATATTAAAAGTACTTGATTCTCAATAGAAGTTATTATTTCCATTATGTAGCATTATTCTTATTAAGTTTTTAGAGATAGATGTTATTTTTATTATGTAGCATTATTTTTGTTAAGTTTTCAGAGATAGATGTTATGAGTCAACATTTTTCTCAAGTTGGCAAAGTTTAAAGTTGCTAGCTTCGAAGGGGCATTACACTCTAGAAGGTCCATCTAAAGGCCGAGTAGTCAGAATGGAAATTCTTGTATATGTGCATGATTAAGTCGGTTCTCAAGTAGCTTGAATTTTATAATTTTGGTACCTACCCAAAGATAAGAGATTTGACTATAGGACGTTTTAGTTCTACTTATGGCTGGATGGAGCCTTTATTCTTTTGAAGAGTGACTTTCGTAAACATTTCACTAAGAGTGGTCTTTGATTACTATGTAATGTCGATTTATGTCTATGGCCATTGACTGACTTTGTCTCCTTTTGCTATTATTTATATGCTTAGAATAACACTATAGTGTCAACTGTAGTTACCATTCCTCTTTGATCTGAGCTCGACGGCAAGGAATTAGCTTATATACAAGTAATGTTCTAGGTCCACGAGAGGTTAGGGCATAAACTGCTCTTATTACTAGAATTAACCTGTTCTTGGCTGATCTAAACAACTTAGCCATCCTTATCTCTACTATTATTGGGTCTGAAGATGAGGTCGATGATCAACCTCCTCAACAGTGAAGCACTCCCATTGTTGACCTCAATAGTGAAGAAGAAGAAAATAGAGTTATTAGCTCTTCGTCTCTTATTTTCATAATTTTTATTCCACCAAAAAAATTGACAATTATAAGCGATTGACTTATTTTATGTTGTTGGCAAATATGGTTTCCAAATACAAAGGCCTAAAGAGGCTAGGAGTGGCTCTTCTCAAGTATCTGAAAAGAATAAAAACAAAGGGCTAATAGCTTAGCCTCGGGGAAGCATCCCCCTCTAGGCCAGGCCACCAGGCTACTGCCATTATCTCCAGCCTAGTTTGCCTCCCACCAGAAGTCCCCTAAGGGCAAAGGCAAACAAATGAAGATGGTCTCCGCTAAGCTTCTTGATGATCAAGTGCTTGCCATCTCTAGGTACCTGCCGTAGATAAGATCGGTTATGGAGATACTTCCATAAGAGCTATGTGGACAGACAATGGTCTAAGTTGTAGGGAATGGGGCCTTTGGAGCAACATAAGTATATCATCGGCCTAAATATAAGAGTGATTCTTTAACTTGCTTTGTTATGTATGAGCTATACCTCTTCTTGTTTCTCAACATCTTTCTTGTTCTCAAGCTCTAGTAGCTTCCTAGCTAGTTATGATCTTCATATGATGGCCAAATGCCAAAAGGAGAAGTTGGACAACAAAATGGCCGTGTTGGAAGGGAAGCTAATTACTGAGAAGGCCAAACCAAGAAGTTCTAGACCATGAAAGGTGAGCTAGAAGATCGCTTTTAGGTGGAGTCCAATAAAATAGAGACTCTTTAGGCTGAGTTGGACAATCTTTAAGGAAGTTGAGAAAAAGTGGGAAGAGGAATTTGAGCAGAATTTTATTGATGTCTGGGCTATAGATATTAAGCAGTTTGAGATCCCAATAACAAGCCATAAGGCCTAGACAATGGGCTTTGTGCTTGAAGAGATCGGTGCTAGGACTAGTGCCGCCAAAACAATAGAGGCGATTGCTAGGGTGGAGCTTGACTTTAAACTGCTTTATTTTATTTTGTTTTGTAATAGGCCATAAGGCCCAAACAATGGGCTTTATGCCCGATAAAATTTGTATACATTATGTATACAATTTTTCTTTTTTTTAATTTCCTACAAAACAACTATGAACAGCTAAGCTAACTATTGTTGCAGCTCAGGGATAAGCTATCTTTAACACTTTTAGTTGGGCTTCATGGTTTTTAAATTTTCATGTGTGAACCATTATACTGCATGTTATTGTAGCTTTTCCATGACCAAGCTTAACTTATTATCTAGATTAATTTTAATAACAAAGTGTAAATAACCAAGATTGACTTAGCTTAGGATTTATGACAAGCAAATTGTTAACAATTGAGCTTGATTTAGCTTAGGTTTTATAACATACAAAGTGTTAATAACTGAGCTTGACTTATGCCTTAGCTTTTGTTTGAAAATGCACAAAGTGTGACCAGCTAAGCTAGGTTAACACCTTAGCTTGTTCTTATGACTGAGCTTATTTATTTAGCTCTTTATATCTATAGGGAATGAGCACTTTATCTATCGAACTTCCTTTGTGTCCTAGGCTAAACACTATGCTCTGGCATTGGACATTACGTAAATAATAGAGAATCAACACAAGGAAAATATGAATAAACCTTGAAATTTCATCATTGATAAAATGGCATAGTGCAAGAATAAAAACATAATGAATTGACTTAAAAAATAGGGGCCTAGAACCTAAATTCCTAGAATTTCAAAACACAAGGAACTTAGATAGAAAGGCCTACTAGTAGTATGGCATGGGGTACTCTACATTCCATTAGTGATAAATGGCCAACCAAAAAGATATTTAAGGTGGTATGTTGTAAACTTGAGCACTTAGCTTATTTTGCATAGTCCTTCCTATCTCGGTTCTCAAGGTCTAGTATTTTCTCTTTAGTATTTTGTGTTACCTGTCTAAAGACTAGGTAAACTATTAAGAATCATCTTTCCTTTACCTTGCCCTTTGTTAGTAAGTAACATTTTTTTTGTCTAGGCTTCAAATCTTTTCTCCTTAATCAAGTCCAACTCTATATCCATGGTTCTCTATTGGTTGCTACACTATACCGACCATGTGGCTACTCAATGGAGAAATTTCTACTAATACAATAGCCTCTACCCTATAATCCATAGAAAATAAAATTTCTCCTGTTGATGTTTTGGCTATAGTCCTATATTGTGATGCCTGGTATTCTCACATACTTGTTGGCCAATGCATTGCATGATTTCATGACATTGATTGCATTATATAATGTTTTATAATCATTTGAGATGTGTTTGATTATATTAATAGCGTATATCATTTTCAAAAGTGTCTTTCATACAATTTCATTTAAATGTATAGTTAAATGACTTGGGATTTCCAAAGATGGATCCAGTTTAGAAAAAAAATAGAAAAGTGAATTCTAATCGTGTTTGATGTACAATTATAGTGAAGGAATTGAAATTAGGAGTTCAATGCTGGTCTCAAGGCTATTTATGCTAAAAATGTCATTTTATGTGAAGTGAATTTATGTATGTGTTCAGAATAATGATTAAAGGAGACCTTATGACAAATAAAAATCTCATAGAATGTTATTAAGATGATACAAGGTCTCTTATAAGAGGAAGATATGTATTTTAGCAGTAAGTTTACCTTGAAATCCTAAATAAGTGACCTTTTTGGTATTTAAGTTTATAGACTCAATTAGGGTTTCAACAAGTAAAGAATTATGGTGTCCATTGTTTGAGTGCATTTGAAAGAGATTTAGCAATTTTGGTTTAGTTTTGTTGAAAAACTATCAAAGTTTAGAAACTAGTATTTTTGGTGTACCAAAAATTCAGTATGAGTAAGTACACCTAAGTTAGTAAGCTAAATGAGTAGCTATGGTTTAGCTATTAATTAGGGTTGTGTATGAATGTTTTAGACACTAGATGGCTAATGTGTAAGCTGCAAATGAGGGACACTAATCAAGCAAATAATAAAGTGCTTAAGTGTTAATTAATTGAAAGTGTGTGTGTGGTACTTTAGAAGGAACTATGCAAGTAGGTGAGCAGATTTCAGCTCACTTTCTCATAAATCCAATCCTTTTACAAAGAAATACTTTATTTCTAGCTAGGCTTCAAGAACATAAGCTATCTCTAAGTGTATTGGTCAAAGTTTGAGTGGTAATAAGAGAGAGGAACTGAAACTACTCAAGGTAAGCTTGATTTTGTGGCTTTGAGTTTCAATCTTTCAAGGCAAGGGATAAACCAACAATCGATTCTTTTGGACCCTTCTAGGGTTTATTTTAAGTAGATAGAAAGACCATAAGCCTTGGTTTCATCCTTTTAAAGTAGGAAAAGTGAAATTGGAGGTGAAGAGTTTAAGTTGTTTCACTAAGGTGAGAATTTGCAAACTAATTTTAGGTTTCTTTTTTTTTGGTTGCGAAAACAGACTTTGGGTCAAAGAAAAAATGATCTAATAAAAAGGGATTTGGTTGTTGAAATGAAAGGTTTTGGAATTATGTGAATTTCAAAGAATTCAAGGTTGATTTGTGGTCTTGTGAATACCCTAGACTCTTGTTTTTGTTTATAGGTTGTTTTGATGAATTTTAACCTTTGGAGAGTGTAAAAAAATTAAGGGGAAATGTTGCCCAAATTCTTAGAAAAAGTTTTGAACCATTTAGAAACTAAAAGTCTACTTTTAGCCTTAAAACTAACTAGTTTTGCCCTTTTACCAATGTTCATATTTTTTTATCCTTTATGGGAATTTTAGGACTAAGTTTGATACTTTATCCTCTACATTACATGAATTTATGAGTTTTACTAAAATTACTATTCTTAGTAATATTTTTATAAACTAAGTTCTTTATTTTTAGGAAATGCATTAAGATGTTTAAAAGCTTAAATTTTAGTTCTAGTTTTCACCATCTTTCTTCCTATTCAATGTGGATATAGCATAATGGATTTATTGAAGAAACTATAAGGTTATAAATGGCATGCTTGTGGGGA
This sequence comes from Artocarpus hirsutus, assembly GCA_946598075.1. Classification (NCBI taxonomy): domain Eukaryota; kingdom Viridiplantae; phylum Streptophyta; class Magnoliopsida; order Rosales; family Moraceae; genus Artocarpus; species Artocarpus hirsutus. Next base: position 25,122 of record CAMOHE010040571.1, on the reverse strand, counting down.
CTTTGTTTTTCCTATGTTTAAGTTTAATTTTAAAATTTGAAATGAGCTCTTTAACACTTTAGTAACTAGTATATGTTTATTGGGTTATAACAAAATATAAACACCTATTTTCAAAAGGATTAGACACCAGATCTAAAGAGGAAAATTCTAACAATAGTTTACATTACTCCATAATACAAGGTAAGTAGAATTTCACTTACATCACCATAAATGTTGTGAATGTTTGCATTATGGTTATGACTTTATGAAGCATAGGTAACATAAGCTTGTTTCGATTTTGAGCATTACGTAAGCATGCATTATATGTCAAAGACATTGTGCCCAAAATGTTATTTAAAAGTTGAAGCATATAGGAAGAAGTTTTATGGGGCTTTATGGGCTACTTGTGACAGAATGGTATAAATAATGGAGTTAGTCTCGATGGAGGCTGCTCCACTGTATTGTCTCAATGAAGGCTTATAGTTTTGGTATGTTATCTCGATGGAGAGTTATGGACCTTATTATTATCATGATGGAGATTGTCTCGATGAGACTTGCCATGTGGGAAGCCGGACAATGGCATTAGTGGTCCAAAGGAAGTGACGGAGGGAAACCTACCTATTATAGGAAGCCCTAAAGAGAAATTGTGCACACATTTTGTTTTACGTAAAATGGGTGCAATGTATGTTTTCAAAGAAAAGAAAAGCATGACTTATATGGTATCATTCATGACATAGTCATTCATGTTACACATTAATTCCAATTATTGGGCATAAGCTCACTTAGTTATGGTGATGTAGATAAGGAAAATTCTCAGCATTAGCAGTGCGTTCTCCTCTAAACTTGTAGACTTGTGTATATGGACAAAGTTGACCTGTTTTGGGAATTTTCACTGCTGATTCTTTTTGAATGCCTTTAGAGGCTACTTGTGAATATAACATCAGCCATCTTAAGTTTGTAAAGTGAAGTTATACTCTAGTTATATAAAGAATTTTGAAGCTTTAAATTTTCTTACATTTTTATATTATTATAATTATAAATAATTAAGAGAAGAACACTTAATATCAATATGTTATGTATTTTAAATTTATATTAGGTGGGTGTTACAATTGTGGTGTCTAAGCAAAGTCTTTTTTGTAGACTGTCCATATATAAAAGCCATGGAGTGAGGATGCGTAGCTAACGAGTAAGTTTAAGTCTCTAAAATGCATTATTATGCGATGTGCTTTATGTGCCTTATCATGCTTGTCTTGACCACTATGATAATTATATATGAGGAAAAAATCAAATTGTATTGTAGGAAAATATGGTTCGCATGAGACATCTGGATGGTACTACTACGGAAGATACTACTTCTAGAGAGCGAGATGATAGAGATTTTGTCTTGGTAAACTTGCTAATTTAATGGAGAGTTTTTTGGAATAGCAAGTCAAACAACAAGCAGAAAGAGCCCCTCCACTTCCACCTCCACCATGACCTTCACCACCACTACCACCACTAGCAATTAGAAATGATGCTATAGATTTCGTTAGTGAGCAATTCCTAAAATTATAAACCGTCAATATTTGAGGCTAGTATGGACCCTAAAATTGTTGAGAATTGGATACATACCATGGAGTGGTTATTTGATTGCATAGAGTTGCAAATGTTGATAAGGTGTATTGTGTTTTTGTTATGTTAAGGGAGGATGCTAGTTATTGGTGGGACAATATGGCAACAATGTACAATATTGCAACTAAGACTTGGGATCAGTTTAGGTAGTTATTTGAGGATAAGTTTATGGCTTTTAGCGCTAGGTATGATAAGGGAAGGGAATTTGCTAATCTGAAACACAACACTTCAATAGTTACTGAATATCTTAGAAAGTTTGATGAGTTGTCCCATTATGTCCTTCACCTTGCTAACAAAAAGAATCTAAAGATTGAGCATTTCATGAATGGATTGCATTCGACCATTTATAAAGACCTTGAAGTACCTAATTTCGAGGGAGCAACTTTTTCTAAAGTGGTTAGCAAGGCATTGAAAGTGGGTAGTGTAAAAAAGAAATTATAAGATGTCTGGAGGAAACAAAGAGAGAAACAAGAGAGATTTTGGGTAATCAAAGTAGAAATTTTTAGTCTGGCTCTATAGGAAATCAAGGCAGAATTTGACCTTCACCATGGGCATGAGCTGACCAAAAGTGGCAAGGTAATTGGAATCAAGGGCAACAAGAGCAAGAAAAGAAACAAAAGGGTCTTGATCAGAAACCATACATTGCACCAATTATGACTACGCAAAGAACTGTATGTCCTAAGTGTGGTAGATTTCATCCTAGAGAGTGTAGGCAGGGAGCTTATTTTGCATGTGGCAAACATGGACATTTTACTAAAGACTACTCTATGTCTACAGGTGATCCACAAAAGAAGGTTCCTATTAAGGTTTACGGGCTATGGTAGCAACTCGTCCAATAGTTATTACAGCTGAAATACTTATTCATGGAATTATTGCACGTGTATTGCTAGATTCAGGAGCCACTCACTCATTTGTATCTCTGGTAAACCAGTGGACCAACTCAGAATTCCATATTGTGTAACCTTACCATCTAGAGATATTTTGTAGTCACATGAGATGTTGTGTGCATGCCTAGTGATAATTGGTGGAAGAGAATTGTTGGTTGACTTAGTAGTATTGGATGTGTTGGATTATGAAGTTATTCTTAGTATGGATTGGTTGACAAAGTAGAATGAATTTATTGACTATGGGAAGTAAGTGGTGATATTTAGACCTCTATAGGAGAGAGAATTTTCTTTTGTGGGTAAGACTAGTGGGTTAAGGACTCCTATTATATTAGCTTTAATGGCTTGGAGATTGTTAAATAGTGGATGTATTGGATACTTGGCTAATGTGGTTGATACTCAAGTAGGATAGAAACTAAGAGCTGATGATGTTTCATTGGTGAGTGAATTCTTAGATGTTTTTCCTGATGATTTAGCTGGATTGCCTCTAAGAAGAGAACTTGAGTTTGAGATTAAATTGATGCCTGGTACAACTCCTATTTCAAAGACACCTTATAGGATGGCGTCTACTGAATTGAAATTGTTAAAAGTGCAATTACAAGAGTAGTTGGAAAAGGGATTTATCCATCCAAGTTTTTCCCCATGGGTGCATCAATGTTGTTCGTAAAGAAGAAGGATGGATCAATGAGATTATGTATTGATTATCACAAGCTGAAAAGGTCACTATGAAGAATTAGTATCCCATGGCAAGGATAGATGATCTGTTTGAGTGGTTACAACGTGCAATAGAGTTTTTTAAGATTGATCTTCGATCGGGGTATCATCAGTTGAGAATTAGGGAAGAAGATGTGCCAAAGACTGCTAGCTAGATATGGACAATAAGAATTTTTGAATATTTTAGAGGAGAAACAATTGTATGCCATGTTAAAAAAGTGCAAGTTTTTGCTTGAGAAAGTGGCATTTTCTGTGCATGTAGTATCAAGGGATGGAATTTTTATAGATCCCAACAAGAATGGAGAAGTGACTAATTGGCCAAGACCACGCAATGCTTTAGAGATTTGTAGTTTTCTTTGCTTGGTAGGTTATTATTGAAGATTTGTTGAAGGATTTTCAAAGATCGCTACTCCACTTATATAATTAATAGGGAAGAATGTGCAGCATTTGTGGTTAGATGCTTGCAAAAGTAGTTGCAAAAGTTAAAGCAGAGATTGGTAATAGCTCCAGTTCTCACCATTCCTTCAAATGATAAAGGATTTGCGGTATACAGTGATGCTTCTAGAAGTGGGTTAGGATATGTTTTAATGCAAGATGGAAAAGTTGTAGCTTATGTATCTTGTCAACTAAAAAAATATGAAAAGAATTATCCCATTCATTATTTGGAGTTAGCAGCTATGGTTTTTCCATTGAAGTATGGAGGCATTATTTGTACGATAAAAGATGTGAGATTTATACTAATCATAAGATCTTAAAATACCTTTTTACACAAAATGAGCTAAATATGAGACAAAGAAGATGGTTGGATCTTATTAAGGTCTATGATTGCATCATTAATTACCATCCTAGAAAGGCTAATGTAGTAACAGATGCTTTAAACAAAAAATCCTTAGAAAGTATTTCAACTATGACTATGATTCAAAGACCAATTATGGATGATATTCAGAGACTAGAGTTAGAGATGGAATTGTATGGATTGATTGAAAGATTGTCTGCAATGACATTGCAACCCATGTTGTTGGAAAAGATTAAGTACAAACAAATTTGAATGCCTTATTTTCATCATTTGAGAAATGCAATTAAGTCTAGAAGAGGACAAGATTTTAAGATTCCAGATGATGGAATGAATAGGCCTGAGATATTCCAAGGAACGAAGATCTTTTAAAGGTGATAATTAATGAGGCTCATAATACTCGTTATTTAGTGCTTCCTGGTACAAGTAAGATGTATAAGGATCTAAAAGCACATTACTAGCAGACAAGAGTGACGGAAGATACTGTCGAGTTTGTAAAAGAGTACCTCACTTGTCAACAGGTAAAGGCTGAACATCAAAAACCAACTGGTACTTTCTAGCCATTGGAGATTCCACAATGGAAATAAGAAGATATTACAATGGATTTTATAACTAGATTGCCAGGGACAATGGAACAATATGACTCAATTTAGGTGACTAATGATAGATTGACAAAAAAAACACACTTTTTTCCAATCCATACAACTTACTTTAGAGCTAAATATGCACAGTTGTATGTGAAGGACATTGTAAGGTTACATCGAGTACCTATGAGTGTAGTATCTGATGGAGGTCCTCAATTTGCATCTTTATTTTGGAAGAGTGTTCATTTCATCTAGAGACAAATGGTCAGTCTGAAAGAACTATCTAATTATTAATGGATATGCTGAGAGCATGTGCTCTTGATTTCTAGAAATCTTGGAAGGAATGCCACCTTTGGTAGAGTCTTGTTATAACAACAGTTATCAAGCAACCATTGTACGGCAACATTGAAGCCTTGTACGGTCATAAATGTAGATCTCCTATGATTGGGATGAAATAGGAGAAAGGAAATATCTTGGACTTGATACTTTATTGAAGAATAAAGAGGCAATTCAAGAGATCCATAAGAGAATATTAATAGCTTAAAGCAGACAAAAGAGCTATGCGAGTTCTAAGAGAAGGCATGTTGAGTTTGAAGTAACAGATAAAGTTTTTCTAAAGATTGCGCCAATGAAAAGAGTGACGAGATTTGGTAAAAATGGAAAATTGAGTCCAAGATACGTTGGTCCTTATGACATTGTGGAGAAAGTTTGAAAATTGGCTTATCAATTAGCCTTGCCACCATCATTAGCACGAGTACATAATGTTTTTCATCTGTCAATGTTGAGAAAGTATGTTTCCAATCCTTCACATGTGCTAAAACTAGAAGATGTTGAGTTAGAAAAGATTTGACTTATGAAAAAAACTAGTGAAAATTTTAGATAGGATAGAGAAAGTACTTAGAAACGAAAAGATTCCATTAGTTAAGGTGTTATGGAAGAGCCATTCAATTGAAGAAGTTACATGGGAATTGGAATATGACGTGAGATCAAAGTATCCACACTTGTTTGTTAAGCAAATTATGGGGACGAAATTTCATAAGGAGGGGAGAGTTGTGATGCCTAGAATTCTTGCATTAATACAAGATTTTATGACATTAATTGCATTGTATAATGTTTCATAGTCTTTGAGGTGTGTTTGATTAGATTAATAACGTATATCATTTTCAAAAGTATGTTTCATATAATTTCATTTGAATGTATAGCTAAGTGACTTAGGATTTCCTAAAGATAGATCCGATTTAGAAAAAAATGAAAAAGTGAATTTTAATGTTGCCTGATATATAATTATAGCGGATGAGCTAAAATTAGGAGTTCAATGATGGTTTTAAGGCCACTTATGCTGAAAATGCCATTTTATGTGAAGTAAAGTTATGTAGGTGTTTAGAATAATGATTAAAGGACACCTTATGACAAGTAAGAAATCTCATAGAATGTTACTAAGAATGATACAAGGTCTCTTATAAGAGAATGATATGTACTTTAGTGATAAGTTTACCTTAAAACCCTAAATGTCACGCCCCAGAGTACGGGAGATGACGTGGTGGATTAATTAAATAGAGATTTAGATAAAAATTGGGTTTTAGGAATTAAATTTATAAATAAAAAGGTGATAATTTTAAAATCTTTTGTGATGAGCAATCATAATATTTAAATAAACAAATAAGTTACTAAAACAAAACGTAAATAACAAAACCAAAGGGATGAGGCGAGAATGGGTCCACTGACCCACATCTTGTGCACACACATGTAGTACTAACAATATTACAATACAACCACAGTCCAAAGAAAAGAGAGTTAAGAATCTACATGCCTTGTTTTGCTATGATACAACCTACCAAAATCCTTTACTGTTCGCAAGTCCAGTCAACGGACTCTTCTCTGATCCTAAGGTGATATCCACCTATGGGGTAAGATTTTAAAACAAATAAAACGTTAGCGAAAGGCTTAGTAGGACTATTTATTTAAAACATTTAATTCTTAAAAATGAAATTTCATTAATAAAATAAATATATATAGAAAACGAACTAGAAAAAATAAATAAATAGATGAAAATTTAATAAAAACTTTATCTTACCAAAACAATTTAAATAGGTCGACCAGGAAGAATACCATTTTCCTTTTCTGGGCAAACTATATGTAATTCACCACCGTAGTGGCCCAGCTGGGTTTAGGGACTTGCCCCCAAGGTCATTCACTACACGACCCAATCTCTGATATAGCATCATGCCCGTATATCTTTTTATAATTAAATTTTCTATTTACCAAATATAATTATTAACATTTATTATGAGGTTTATTATGAAAACACCTCAATCTACTGTTTAGGAAAACAGTTACAAAAAATCCTTTTTCAACCAATCATTGAAAAACATTTTATTAAAAATCACTTTCAGCCCAAAACATTTAAAATTGGCTACCAAAGAAGGGGTAGAAGTCCTACCTCAATACTCATGCCGGTGTCCCACACCGTAATCCCGGTCGGCTATACGTTAGCTCCACGGATCCACCTACAACCTTAAATGAAAACTAGGTCTATTAGTATCTAACCTGAGATATCATAGATTATTAAATCATCTCATGATGTCCTAGTGTGCCACTTATGTTTATATAATCATTTTATAAAGTCAAAATTTCAATCAGGGTTCAAAACAGTAAAAACGGGTGAAAAAAAACAAAATTTTACCATATCCAGTTGGCCTATTGGTTGCCCTAGTTCGGCCTGCTGAACTGGTCCAAGTTTGGTCGGCCGAAGTTTCCCAGGTTTGGCCTATCGGTCGGATGAATCCGGCCTACCAAACACATGAATCCGGCTTGCCGACGATCAAGTTCGGCCTGCCGATCTGAGAAATACTAGAAATTTCCACACACGGATCTCGGCTTCCCCGAGCCCAAATCTTCAATTCTAACTTGTTTTCTCAATTCTCAGGCATGGATAATGATCATAAACAATAGAAAAACATAGTAGATTACTTTTTAATGGATTAAAACAAGTTTTAAACAAGATTTTTGAAAAAACCCAAAAATTAAAAAAATTGGAGAAAAATGAAAAATCTTAATTCAAATATGTTTTTGGCGAAACAAAGTTTGTATTTTAGCTAATCTAAGTTCATCTAACCTAGATTGAAGGTTCTCTAAGCTTAGAAAAGCTTAGATTTCAAAATGCAAGAAAAATTGAAAAATTGAAAAAGTTTAGAAATTTTGAAAACTAACCTTGAATCAAAGCTTGAATCGAGTTTGTGGTCGCTCAATCACATTCTCGAGCCTTCAATCCACAATCCCGAAGCTTGAAATCTGATTTTGTTTCAAAATTTTGAGAGAGAATGGGAGAGAGAGAGAGAGAGGGAAAACCGAGAGAGATGAGAGAAGGAGCGAGAGAGAAATGAGAGCAAGAGAGAGAGAGTGACAAAATAAATAGAAGAAGAGAGAGAAGTGGTTGCACAGGACTGTGTGCAACAGTACACTGTTTTCAAATCAAACCGCTTTGTTAAAATTTCAATTAACAATTAAAAACAATTTAATATGATTTAAAATCATGAAAAGAGTAAAATAACACAAATTTTCTTAATTCTCACAAAATGATAAATCAAGTTTAAAATATTCATTATGGCACGCTAATCCACCATTTTACATTCTAATATCGTTTAAATAAATTTCTGAGTCTTACAACTCTCCACCCCTAAAAGAAATTTCATCCTCGAAATTTACAAATTGATTTCAAAAACAAAACAAATGCGGATACAATTTTTGCATACTCGACTCTAATTTCGAAGTGGCTTCATCAACCCCATGATGTTGCTACACGACCTTAACTAACAGAATCTCACAACGACACAAACTAATCACTTTACAATCAATAATCTGGATTGGCACTTCTTCATATGCTGTCTCTTCTTGAATCTGTATGTCCTGGAACGAAATAATCTTATCCTGCTCAGGTGGACACTTCCGAAGCATTGATATATGAAATACATCGTGAACATGCGAAAGTTCTGGAGGAAGGTTGAGTCGATAAGCAACCACGCCAACATGTTGAGTGATCTCGAACGGTCCTATATATCTCGGTGCGAGCTTTCCTTTCACTCTGAATCGTGAAATGCGTTTACGGGGTGATACCTTCAGTAGTACAAAATCTCCAACCTCGAATTCCAAAGGTCGACATCTTCTATTCGCATAGCTCTTCTGCCGACTCTGAGCTGCTTTTAGTCGATCCCGAATCACAATAATCTTCTCATTGCCATCGCGAATCTCATTCGGTCCAAAACTAACTCTATCTTCTGGTTCGGCCCAACACACCGACGATCGACACGGTCGTCCATACAATGCTTCGAACGGTGCCATACCAATACTCGATTGATAGCTGTTGTTGTACGCAAACTCCACCAGATGCAAGTATTTCTTCTAGTTCCCGCCGAAGTCTAATGCACAAGCTCGTAGCATGTCTTCAAGAATCTGAATAACCTGCTCGACTATCCATCAGTCTGAGGATGAAATGCCGTGCTGAAGTTCAAATCTGTACCCATAGCCTCCTAGAAACTCCTCTAATACTTGGCATTAAACCTCGTATCCCTATCTGATGTGATGGACAAAGGAACTCCATGCAATCTTACTATGTTTTGTAGATACAATTCCCCGAGAATCCTCCTCTAACACGTCAATCTGAATGGAAGGAAATGAGCTGACTTCGTCAATCTATCGATCACGACCCAAATTGCATCATGCCGCTGCTCCGTCCTCGACAATCGGGTAAGAAAATCTATTGTCACGTGTTCCCATTTCCACCCTGGAATAGGGAGTGGTTGAAGCTGACCTGCTTGCTTTTGATGCTCGGCTTTCACCTGAAGACAAGTCGCACACTTGGCCACATATTCTCGAATGTCCTTCTTCATACCTCTCCACCAATAGTGCCTTTTTAAGTCACGATACATCTTCGTGCTTCCTAGATGAATGGCGAACTGAGACTTGTGAGCTTCCTCTATTACGGCCTTCGTTACTTCTGCAATTGTTGGAACCGCTAGACGCTCCTTGAAGTACAATGATCCATCTGCATGTATTCGCCATTCTTCAAACTGCTCTCCGTTCTGAATTCGTGTCTAGATTCCTTGAAGATGCTGGTCCTGCCATTGGTTCTGCTTCACCATCTAAATAAGAGCTGGGGTCGTCTCCATGTGATACACCGAAATGAGATCATTGTCTTCATGATACTATAGCTCAAACTCACTTACTGTCGCATCCCTTTTCTAATCTTCAAGAGCCAAACAAGCAAGTATTCCCAAAGACTTCCGACTGAGTGCATCCGCGATGACGTTAGCTTTCCCGAGATGATATTGCAACGCGAAATTGTAATCCTCCATGTATTCTATCCATCTCCGCTGCCTTAAATTCAAATCCCTCTTAGTAAACAAATACTTTAAGCTCTTGTAGTAGGAGAAAACCTGAAATGTTGCCCCGAACAAATAACATCTCCAGATCTTCAACACATGAATCACAGCTACAAGCTCCAAATCATGAGTAGGGTAATTCCGCTCATGAAATCGTAACTATCTCGATCCATATGCCACCACTCATCCACGTTGCATCAACACACACCCAAGTCCATGTCCTGAAGCAATTGTAGAAACCTCATACGGCTCATCACTACTGGGAATGATCAACACTAGTGCTAAGGTCAACCGATTCTTCAATTCTTGAAAGGCGAGCTCACATTCTTCGTTCCATTCAAATCTGACATTCTTCCTAATCAATCTTGTCAACAGTGCTGCTATCTTCGAGAAGTCCTTCACAAATTTCCTGTAGCATCCTACGAGTCCTAAGAAGCTGCGGATCTTTGCCACATTCCTCGATCGTTCCCAATCCACTATAGCTTCTATCTTTGATGGATCCATCGAAATACCATGCTCGGAAATAACATGACCTAGAAATTTGACCTCTGTTAACCAAAATTCACACTTTTCCTTTTTGGCATATAATTGATGCTCCCGCAAAGTCTAAAGCACGATCCTAAGATGCTGCTCATGCTCCTCCCAAGTCTTAGAATAAACTAGAATGTCGTCGATGAACACAATCACAAATTGATCCAAGTAAGGCCTGAATATCAAATCCATGAAAGCTGTCGGAGTGTTTGTCAATCCAAATGACATCACCAGAAATTCAAAATGTCCATACCGAGTCCTAAAAGCTGTGTTAGGAATGTCTTCTTCCTTAATCCTGAGCTAATGATATCTTGATCTCAAATCTATCTTCGAGAAGTACCATAAGCCTCCCAACTGATCAAACAACTCATCGATCCTGGGCAAAGGATATTTATTCTTGACTGTGACTCGATTCAGTTGCCGATAATCTATACACAACCTGAGAGTCCCATCATGTTTCTTTGCAAATAAAACCGGTGCTCCCTATGGTGATGTACTATTTTTAATGTATCCCTTATCAGCAAGCTCCTAAAGTTGCTTCTTGAGTTCCTTCATTTCTGCCAGTGCCATTCGGTAAGGTTCTGCGGAAATCGATGCTGTTCCCGAAAATAATTCAATACCAAATTTGATTTCTCAATGAGGTGGTAATCCTGGTAGCTCGTCGGGGAAGACATCCTCAAATTCATCTACCACTGGAATCACTACACGTCTTCTCGAAGCACTAGGCTCTCCTTCCAAATCCATGAAGATAGCATAACAAACTGCACTCTTCCGTCCTCCAAGACATGCCCTAATACGACGCTCACTCATTAACCGATCACCACCACCTTGGTAGGTGATTATCGTCCCCCTATCAGACACTAAGGTTACTTTCCTAAGTTGGCAGTCCACCACTGTACTGTATCTGGACAACCAGTCCATCCTTAGGATTACATCATAGGTTCTCATGGGGATTACAATCAAATCACTTTTCAAAATCTCATCCTCGACCTTTATTTTACAAGCTTTACAGACACTATTCACACACACCTGCCCCAAGGGTGAAGCTATAACTAAGGGTTCACCAAACTCTTCTATTTCTAATCCCAAGGCATGTACAAATGAGCTTGAAATAAGAGAATGAGTGGCACCAGTATCAAATAACATGTGTGCTAAAGACTGAGAAACCATGATCGTACCATCAACAACTGCGTTACTCGTCTAGGCATCTGAACTTCTTGATGTCACCATGTGAACCTGTATTGGAACTTTCCCTCTTCCTCTATTAATGTTGCTTGACTTGAGATTAGCTGGTTGATACTGCTGCAATGATGGCGATTACACACTGGCTGTACTCAACGCTCGGTACTAAGGGACGTTACGCTGAAAGTTCTACTGTTGGTGTCCTTGCACTAAATATGGTAGCTGCTGAGGAGAGAACTGATGGAATGGAAGCTGAGGGTGAGGTAGAGTCTGAAGCTGAGGCTAACGACTGGCTCCTTTTCCGGTATGAAATCCTAAGCGAGCATTCTTAATCGGGCAATTCCTCTTGATGTGTCTTGGCTGCTGACAATAATGGCAGTGGAAACTGTAGGGGTTGCTGCGCCCGCTGCTGGATGAACTGCTGCTGCCGCTGCTCATGCCACCCTACTTGTCCTTTCCTAGAGTTGGTCAACTGCTGAAACTCCTCTTGTTGCTCCTCTGTGGTCCTCTTGACGTCTTAGTTCTATTCTCACAATACTACGTGTAATCATTCTCCACTGATATCGCTGATGACACAAGCTCTCCAAAGTTCCTAAGTTGTAGAGCAACTATCTGTCGTTGAATAAGGGCTTTGAGTCCTTCCTGAAATTTGATACACTTCTCACACTCAGATGCCATTGCTGAGGGAGCAAACCTAGCCAACTCATTGAACTTCGCTTTGTATTCCCGAACTAACATATCTCCCTACTGCAACCTATAGAACTTTGTCGCCTTTTGATCCATGTATCCCTATGGAAAATATCGATCGTAGAACAGCTCCTCGAATCTATCCCAACTGATATTACCATTATTTTCTAGTCGCTTTGCCTGCTTCCACTAGGCATTAGCACCACCTTTGAACTTATACGCCGCAAATTCCACACAATACTCCTCTGGCACACCGAGAGTATCCAGATGCTTCACGATCGAGTCTAACCAATACTCCACCACCTGTGGGTCCCCAGTTCCATCAAAAGTTGGTACAGATGCATGTTGAAATTCCTTAAAATACAAATGCTGGTGACTAGCCATAGATTCATTCGGCCTTGCCCTAGCTACCATCTATCAAAATGTAGCAAACATGGCCCTCATCATTTCCAAACTCGGCATCGACTATCGAACGACATCTAGGTGCCATTCTCTCACTTCTGAAAATAAAATTTGGACTGTCAGTGGTATTTCATTGTTGTACCTAAGTGTGCACAATTCCCAAGGTTCATAACCTTGAGCTTTGATACCATTCTGTCACGCCCTAGAGTACGGGAGGTGACGTGGTGGATTAATTAAGTGAATCAAGTTAATTAAATAGAGATTTACATAAAAATTGGGTTTTAGGAATTAAATTTATAAATAAAAAGGTGATAATTTTAAAATCTTTTGTGATGAGCAATCATAATATTTAAATAAACAAATAAGTTACTAAAACAAAACGTAAATAACAAAACCAAAGGGATGAGGTGAGAATGGGTCCACTAACCCACATCTTGTGCACACACATGTAGTACTAACAAGATTACAATACAAGCATAGTCCAAAGAAAAGAGAGTTAAGAATTTACATGCCTTGTTTTGCTATGATACAACCTACCAAAATCCTCTACTGTTCGCAAGTCTGGTCAGCGGACTCTTCTCCGATCATAAGCTGATATCCACCTATGGGGTAAGATTTTAAAACAAATAAAACATGAGTGAAAGGCTCAGTAGGACTATTTATTTAAAACATTTAATTCTTAAAAAGGAAATTTCATTAATCAAATAAATATATATCGAAAACAAACTAGAACAAATAAATAAATAGATGAAAATTTAATAAAAACTTTATCTTACCAAAACAATTTAAAAAGGTCGACCAGAAAGAATACCATTTTCCTTTCCTGGGCAAACCATATGTAATTCACCACCGTAGTGGCCCAACTGGGTTTCGGGACCTACCCCCAAGGTCGTTCACTACACGACCCGATCTCTGATATAGCATCATGCCCGTATATCTTTTTATAATTAAATTTTCTATTTACAAAATATAATTATTAACATTTATTATGAGGCTTATTATGAAAACACCTCAATCTACTGTTTAGGAAAACAGTTACAGAAAATCCTTTTTCAACCAATCATTGAAAAACATTTTATTAAAAATCACTTTGAGGCCAAAACATTTAAAATTGGCTACTAAAGAAGGGGTAGAAGTCCTACCTCAATACTCGTGCCGGTGTCCTACACCGTAATCCTGGTCCGCTATATGTTAGCTTTGCGGATCCACACACAACCTTAAATGAAAACTAGGTCTATTAGTATCTAACCTGAGATATCCTAGATTATTAAATGATCTCATGGCGTCCTAATGTGCCACTTAGGTTTATAAAATCATTTTATAAAGTCAGAATTTCAATCAGGGTTCAAAACAGTAAAAACGGGTGAAAAATCACAAAATTTTACCATATCCTGTCGGCCTGCAGTTGCCCTGGTTCGGCCTGCCGAACACATGGATCCAGCCTGCCAAAGATCAAGTTCAGCCTGTCGATATGGGAAATTCCAAAAATTTTCACGCACGGGTCTCGGCTTCCCCGAGCCCAAATCTTCAATTCTAACCTGTTTTCTCAATTCTCAGGCATGGATAATGATCATAAACAATCGAAAAATATAGTAGATTACTTTTTAATGGATTAAAACAAGTTTTAAACAAGATTTTTGAAAAAACCCAAAAATTAGAAAATTTGGAGAAAAATGAAAAATCTTAATTCAAATCCATTTTTGATGAAATAAAGTTTGTATTCTAGCTAATCTAAGTTCATCTAACCTAGATTGAAGGTTCTTTAAGCTTAGAAAAGCTTAGATTTCAAAATGCAAGAAAAATTGAAAAATTGAAAAGTTTAGAATTTTGAAAACTAACCTTAAATCAAAGCTTGAATCGAGTTTGTGGTCGCTCAATCGTGTTCCCGAGCCTTCAATCCATAATCCCGAAGCTTGAAATCTGATTTTGTTTCAAAATTTTGAGAGAGAATGGGAGGGAGAGAGGGAAAACAGAGAGAGAGGAGAGAGGGAGCGAGAGAGAAATGAGAGCAAGAGAGAGAGAGTGACAAAATAAATAGAAGAATAGAGAGAAGTGGTTGCATAGGATTGTGTGCAACAATACACTGTTTTCAAATCAAACAGCTTTGTTAAAATTTCAATTAACAATTAAAAGCAATGTAATATGATTTAAAATTATTAAAAGAGTAAAATAACACAAAGTTTCTTAATTCTCACAAAATGATAAATCAAGTTTAAAATATTTATTATGGCACACTAATCCACCATTTTACATTCTAATATCATTTAAATATATTTCTGGGTGTTACACTAAATAAGTGACCTTTTCGATATTCAAGTTCATAGACTCAATTAAGGTTTTGACAAGTTGGAACTGAGTAAGGAATCATATTATCCAATGTTTTAGTGTATTTGAAAGAGATTTAGAAATTTTGGTTTAGTTTTAGTGAAAAACTATCAAAGTTTAGAAACTAGTATTTTTAGTTTACCGAAAATTCGATATGAGCATGTACACCTAAGTTAGTAAACTAAATAAATGGCTATAGTTTAGCTATTGATTAGGGTTGTGTATGAATGTTTTGGACACTAAATGGTTGATGTGTAAGCTACAAAAGAGGGACACTAATCAAACAAATAAGAAAGTACTTAAGTGTTTAATTTTTGGTGTGTGTATGGTACTTTAAAAGGAACAAGGCAAGTAGATGAGCTCATGTCAGCTCACTTTCTACTAAATCCGACCCTTCTATGGAGAAATACTTCATTTCTAGCTAGCGTTCAAGAAGAGAAGCCATCTCTAAGTGTCTTGGTCAAGGTTTGAGTGGCAATAAGAAAGAGAAATTGAACCAACTTAAAGTAAGCTCGATTTTGTGGTTTTGAGTTTCAATCTTCCAAGGCAGGGGATAAACCAACAATCTTATTCTTTTGGATTTTAAGTATTTAGAAAGACTATAAGCCTTGGTTTCAACCTTTTGAAGTGGGAAAAGTGGAATTGGAGGTAAAGAGTTCAAGTTGCTTCACTAAGATGAGAATTTGTAAACTATTTTTAAGTTTCTTTCTTTGGTTGCATAAATAGACTTTGGGTCATGATATAAGCATAATTTTAATGCTATTTAAGGTTAGAAATAATAGAAAAATGATCTAATAAAAAGGAATTTGGTGTTGAAATGAAAAGTTTTGGAATTATATGAATTTTAGAGAATTAGGGGTTGACTTGTTGCCTTGAAAATACCATAGACTCCTATCTTTGTTTGCAGGTTGTTTTGATGAATTTTAAACTTTAGTGAGTGTTAAAAATTAAGGGGAAATATAGCTCAAATTCTTAAAAAAAAATTTAAACCATTTAGAAACCAAAAATCTATTTTTACTCTTAAAACTAACTAGTTTTGCCAAGTTACCAATGCTCATAATTTTTTGATACTTTAAGGGACTTTTAAGGACTAAGTTTGATATTTTATCCTCTACATTACGTGAATTTATGAGTTTTACTAAAACTACTATTCTTAGCAATACTTTCATAAACTAAGTTCTTTATTTTTAGGAAATGCATTAAGAGGTTTTGAAAGCTGAACTTTAGTTCTAGTTTTCACCATCTTTCCTATTCAATGTCATTATAGTATAATGGATTTGTTGAAGAAACTATAAGGTTATAAATGACATACTTGTGGGCACTTAGTTTTACCTATGTTTAAGTTTGAATTTAAAATTTGAAATGAGCTCCTTAACACATAAGTAACTAGTATATGTTTATTGGGTTATAACGAGATATGAACACCTAATTTGAAAAGGATTGGACACCGGATCTGAAAAGGAAAATCCTAACAATAGTTTACATTACTCCATAATACAAGGTAAGTAGAATTTCACCTACATCACTATAAATGTTGTGCATGCTTGTATTTATGGTTATGACTTGATGAAGCATAAGTAACATGAGCATGTTTTGATTCTGAGTATTATGTAAGCATCCATTACATGTCAAAGACATTGTACCCAAAATGTTATTTAAAAGTTGAAGCATATAGGAAGAAGTTTTCTAGGCTTTATGAGCTACTTGTGAGAGAATGGTATAAATAATGGAATTCGTCATGATGAAGGCTTTATGGGCCACTGTATTGTCTCAATGGAGGCCTATAGTTTCAGTATGTTGTCTCGATTGAGACTTATGGATCTTATTATTATCTCAGTGGAGACTATCTCGACGAGAATTTCCATGTGGGAAGCCGCATAACAGCATTAATGGTCTAAGGGAAGTGACGGAAGGAAACCTACCTGTTATAGGAAGCCCTAAAGAGAAATCATGCGTATGTTTTGTTTTATGCAAAATGAGTACAATGTAAGTTTTCAAAGAAAAGAAAAGAATGACTTATATGGTATCATTCATGGCATAGTCATTCATGTTACACATTAATTCTAATTACTAGGCATAAGCTCACCTAGTTATGGTGATGCAAATACGGACAATTCTTAGCATTAGTAGTAGGATGCTAGGTAGCTAGCTGGCACTCTTCTTTGAACCTATGGACTTGTGTATAAGGACAAAGTTTGCTTGTTTTGGAACTTTTCACTACTACTTCCTTTTGAATGCTTTTAGAGACTATAGTTAAGACATGGCTTATTACATTTTGAGATTTGTATTATGTTGTGAATATAACATCACCCAGTTTAAGTTTATAAAGTAAAGTTATACCCTAGTTCTATAAAGAATTTCAAAGGTTCAAATTTTCTTTCATTTTTATATTAACTCTATGTACTTAATATTATAATTGTAAATATTTAAGAGTAAGAACACTTAATGTTTGTATGTTATGTATTTGAAATTTATATTATGTGGGTGTTACATGTATGCCCTGAGAACTTTTGGAATCTCTTCCCCAACGCTCCTTTTAGCTAGCTGAGCTTTTCCTTCAATATGTAGTTGAGTATTTAATGTACTGTTTCAACCAACTTGTTACTTCGTGATTAGATAGGAGTTGTGAAATGCTTGTATATGCCTATTTAGTCATAGAACTCTCTACTCTTGCCCTTGTCAAATTGCATTGTGTTTTTTGAGACTAGCAAGTGTGTTGCACCGAATCAGCACACAATGTTGTTCCATGTGAAGCTTGTGCACTTGGCCTTTGTGTGATCCTAAGGAGAGGTTCCACTTCTACCCATTTGGTATAGTAGTATACAATGACTATTGCATATTTGCATCCTTAGGGGGTATTATGTAGTCGTTCGATGATTTCTATGCTTTATTTAGGAAAAGGCTAAGGGCTGACAATTTCAGTAAGAATGTTGGTGGTTATTCTATGTATTGTGGTGGACCTTTGGCATTTCTTGCACTTCTTGGCAAGCTAATAATTACCTTGGCAAAGGACTTTGTGGGCTAAAGATTGCCTTTCTACATGGTTTCTAAAAAACCATTCAAGTATCTCTTTAAGTATGTTAAGATTTTCTTATTTATCTAAGCATCAGAGTAGTGGTGTTAATTCCCACGTTGGCAGAGAACATCACCATATATTACGTACCTAGTAGCTCGGTATTTTTGGCTCCAAGCTTTATCTCTGTTATTGAGCAGTATTTCATTCTTCAAGAAGTTGTAGATTGGGACCATTCAGCTATTTGGTGATAGGATGTGTAGGACTAGAGTCACTTGCTGCTGCTAGTGAAGGAGATTGAAAGGAATGGCTTTGAGAACTTAGAGATTTTTGATGTGGCCAGTCTTTCTAGCGTGTTAATGTTGCTATTATTAGCATAGGGTATACAGATGAACTCATGCCATTTGGACTTTTTTAGCTTGTCCTTTACCTTGCTTAGGTAGGCCATCATGCATTCACTACATGCTTCATAGTCACTGTTGATCTGGTTAATAATAACTTGGGAGTCGCTGTAGATAGTGACTGAGTTTACTCCCATATGTCTTGCGAGTCACAAACTCACCAACATTGCCTCTTATTCAACTTCTATGTCTGATGGTCTAAACTTCAAACGAATTGCTAAAGTGATCATGTAGTTTTTAGGGCTTATAAGGATTCATTAGTCGATCCATCCACTTACAACTTCAACGTTTATGCTTAAGGGTCTGTTGGGTTTTGTTGGATTTTGTGATTCAAATAAGCAGCAAAAAATTAAAATTAATTCCCACAAAACCCTCGTAGAATCCACGCAATTTGATTAGATTGATAAGAAAGTCATTGAATCTTAGTAGGATGATAAAAGGGGCAAGATTTTTAGAAGAAAGAGAGCGGGTTCACTCTAGTGACACCCTAACTCGAGCTTTCCATATTCAGGATTAGATTCAAACATTGTTACTCAGAGCAACGCCCTCTACAGGTATTCACAAGAACAGACTCTCTTAAAAACGAATTGGTATGCTAACACCCTCTCCTTACGATAAATGACTCTCTTTCTAATTTTAGGTTTTTTAATGTTCTTGCCTTTTAGAATAAGAGAATGCCTTCTTTTTCTTCTTTTTTTTGGCTAGAAACTCTAAAACAATATATATATATATATCTATTGACTTCGAGATAGAGTCAGATTTTAACTAAGGTAAACTGTAATACAAATATAATTCAGAGAATCTAGATAACATCTGTAATTTGAATATGATTCAAAGAATTTAGATAATGTCAGATTCAATGAACCTAGACATATCTAGTACATCGAATCTAGACATTATCAGATTCATTGAACCTAGACATAGCAAACCCAAAATTCATTTTTGGTATGTTCTAAGTGTGCGACCCTGTAGGTTCACAGAACATTGGAAGTAGGCTTGAAATTTTGTTTGTAACCCACGAATCATAAGCGGCCTCTAGCAAGACATTATGATTACCCAAGTTATACGAATGTCAATAATCTGACATAACCTAATCCACAATAAGTATAAAGTCCTTTTATCATAGATCTGACTGACTCATCAAAGATTGAACCATATCCAATAAAGTTTGATTTCTCTGTTCTGACACACCTCTCCATTGTGGTGTACCTAGTGGAGTTAATTGTGAGACTATCCCACAATCTCAAAGTGATTAATGAATTCTTGGTTTAAGTATTCACCACCTCGATAAGATTAAAGTGCTTTAATACTTTTACCAAGTTGATTCTGTACTTCATTTTTGAAAATTTTAAACATTTCAAAAGATTTAGACTTTTGTTTCATTGGATAGACATAGCTATATTTACTGAAATCATTAGTGAAAGTAATGAAGTACTGAAAACCACATCTAGCAGTAGAACTTAATGGTCCACATACATCAGAATGTACAAGGCCCAATAAGTCATTAGCCCTTTCACTATGTGTAGTAAAAGGTGCCTTCGTCATTTTGCCTAATAAACAAGACTCACATACTTCAAATGATTCAAAATCAAATGAATTCAAAAACCCATGTTGATGGAGTTAAACCTTTATATGGACCTAACGACAGTACCAAAGATAAGTAGGGTTTAAATCTTTAGATTTAAACTTCTTCAAATTAACATTATAGATGGACTTTTCATTTTTGTTTTCAATGTTCAGAACATAAAGACCATTCGTTCGTGGAGTATATCTATAGAAAATGTTATCACAATAAATAAAGCATTTATGATTCCATAGAATAAACTCAAAATTTTCCTTGTCCAAACAAGAAACATAAATAATATTCCTACTCATAGCAGGTGCATAATAACAATTTTCCAAACTTAAAACAAGTCCACTAGGCAAAGTCAACTCATATGTTTATATAGCTAAAGCAGCAACTCTTGCTCCATTTCCAACTCGTAGGTCCACTTCGCCTTTAGCCAAGATTCTACTCCTCTTAAGACCCTACACATTAGTGCAAATGTGAGATCCAGATCCAGTATCTAATATCTAAGAATCAGAAGCAGAGAAATTGACTTCTATAACATAAATACCTAAAGGACTAGTCGCACTACTCTTCTTCTTCTTCAGATCATCCAAATAAAGCTTGCAGTTTCTTTTCCAATGACTAAGCTCATTGTAGAAAAAGCATACTCCCTCCTTTGGTGGTTTAGCCTTAGGTTTAGGATTGGGCTGGGGGTTAGGCTTTGGCTTCTTAAAGTCCTTAGGAGCCTTATTCTTGCTCTTACCCTTTCCTTTCCTTTTCATACTTTTCCCTTTATTAACCATTAGAGCATCTTTGGTATTCTTGATGTTCTGTTCAGCAGTCTTAAGCATCCCATGCAACTCTGAAACAGTCTTCTCCATATTATGCATGTTGTAGTTCACAACAAACCCATCATAAGCATTTGGCAAAGATTGGAGAATGATGTCAACAGCCAACTCTTGGCTAATCTCAAGACCAAATTTCTACAAATGATCAAGATGACCCTTCATCTTCAAAACATGAGGACTCATTGAACAGCCAGCAGTCAACTTGCATAAGAGTAATGCCTTTAATGTGGCAAACCTCTCAATTATAGCTTTCTCTTGGAACATTTCCTTGAGATGGCCGATCATGGTATAAGCCTCCATTTCCATCAGTTGCTTTTGAAGCTCTAATTGCATGCTTCCAAGCATGAGGTAAGTGACATCAACAGAGTCATTGAGATGCTTACTATGAGCATTTTTTGAGCTCTAGGAGCATTAGTAGCTAGTTCATTAGGGATAGGTTGATCAAGGACATATTCCTTCCTTTCTTGCTTAAGAACAATTCTTAAGTTTCTATACCAGTCAAGGAAGTTAGTCCCATTGAGCGTATCCTTCTCAAGAATCATTTGCAGTGACAAGTTAGATGTGGTGTTTGATGCCATTACCTACAACAAATATATACACAAAGTACTTAGCATTTTATTAAACTATTTTTAACGAGGCATAATTTAAATCTTACAAATTTTATTAAATTAATAACCCTCAATATTAATTTGGCAATCACAACAATTGTAATTTTAGTGGGCCAAGATCCATATTTCACCTCACTTTAAGTAAGCTTTGGCTTATCACCTAAAGTATGGTTATTTAGGTAGATAACACTTTACCAATTACATCTTAAGTAACTTTTGGATAAATATGGGATTTGACATCACATGTCCCGAAAAATTAAAATTCCATCTAATGCCCTAGGTCTAAAACCATTTTGATTACCTAGTTAAGTCAAACCTTTTCAAACATATGGATATCACTATTATCCATCATGTCTTACCTAGATGGCTTAACACACCCTACTTTGGCAGAACCTATGCTTTGCAATCCAAGTCTTGACAAGTGTTGAATTATGGGAGGCATTTTAATGACTTAATATTAAGTGAGGGTTCTACTTTAATTTTATTTTATTGTTTATTATTATGTCGTATCACATACATAGCATAATAATAACACAATAAGTGTGTCATAGCATGGCCCAAATCTAAATTGATCTTCATAAGCCAATATGAAGGTTAATGGTTAATCCTAGGTAACCTTCATTTCCATGGATTTCCTTAGATTGCCACCTCCATCTTGGACCTCCATCTATCTTGATCTTGGGCTTTGATTTTACATTACAAATTGCAATCTAAACTATTCTATTTCTACTAAATAAATAAATTACAACAAATTGAAAAACGACATGTAGGCCGTATTTAAAATTACAAACCCAAAATAAATTAAATAAAACTTGCCAATCACATGGTATAAAAGGGCCATGCTATGCACCATGCAATTCACACATAAACATGATAATATAATTTCATTAAAGTAAAATTTTTATTATGACCAAAATGATATATGTGATGAAACAATTCGAGGTCAAGGGATAGTGCCCCTTGTATGGTCCTAGGGGTAGCACCCCTTGCACGGGCTCAAAGCCAGTGTCCCCGAAAGGTAAAGATTTACCTTATTCGTTTGAATGAGTTGCTGCCTAAATCCATTATTTTTAAACAGTCTGCCACCTTAATAAAACTGAAACCAGATTTATAGCATATCATTTAATCATCTTAAAACAGATTACTAGATTCTTGTTAAATTGTAATATTAATCAAATTAACAACAACAGGTTACAAGAAACAGTAAATGTATTAATCAAATTAACACGTTAAAAACATTCAATCAAATAAAACCTCAAACACATTAATCTAATTAATGTATAAATCGTACTCATGCATATCACATATACATAGAACCATATAAAATCAAATTAATTGAATTTGCAAGTCGCTCTGATACCACTGTTGGGTTTTGTTGGATTTTGTGATTCAAAAAAGCAACGAAAAATTAAAATTAATTTCCACAAAACCCTTACAGGATTCATGCAATTCAATTAGATTGATAAGAAAGTCATTGAATCTTACCAAGATGACAAAAAGGGCAAGATTTCTGGAAGGAAGCGAGCAGGTTCACTCCAATGACACCCTAGCTCGAGCTTTTCAAATTTTGGATCAGATTTAGACTTTGTTACTTAGAGCAACGCCCTCTGCAGGTATCCACACAAACAGTCTCTCTTAAAAATGAATTGGTGTGCTAGCACCCTCTCCTTACGGTAAATGACTCCCTCTGATTTTAGGGTTTTTAATGTTATCATCTTTTAGAATAAGAGAACACCTTCTTTTTCTTCCTTTTTGTGGCTAGAAACTCTAAAATAGATATATATATATATATATCTATTGACTTCAAGATAGAGTCAGATTTTAACTAGGGTAGACTGTAATTTAAATATGATTTAGAGAATATAGATAAAATATATAATTTGAATATGATTCAGAGAACTAGATAATGTTAGATTCAATGAACCTAGAGATATCTAGTACATCGAATCTAGACATTATCAAGTTCATTGAATCTAGACATAGTAAACCCAAAATTCATTTTTGGTCTATTCTAAGTGTGCGACCCTGTAGGTTCACATAACGTTGGTAGTGGGCTTGAAATTCTATTTTTGGCCCACAAATCATAAGCGGCCTCTAGCAAGACATTATGATTACCCAAGTTATGCGAATGTCAATAATCCAACATAACCTAATCTACAATAAGTATCAAAGCCCTTTTATCACTAGATACCTTGATTGAACATAAGGCATGGTTTATGTCATCCTTATACTATTCAATCATATTATTTCTCAATCTTAAGTAGACTGATATTGATAACCCTTATCAATTCATTCCAGTATGGCTATACATTTTTTGTCAGTCTAACTTATCGAGGAGCCCATAGATATCTTTCCCATAATAAATGAGGGACAAATTCCTTCTTAATCACTCACATTCCTCACAAGATTCACTCTATATCCAACAACAATCTATTCCATCATCCTATTAAAGATAATATTAAATTGTGTCAAAATATAGAACTTATCATGTAGGAAACTATAGTGATTTCAGCTCAAAGGACTAGGATAATACTATTGTGATGAGAATCACTTATGACAATTATCTATGTAGTATTCTCATAGCGAGTTGATCCAATACATTATTTCTCAAATATGTATTCATGAGTTGACTTAGTATCTCATATACATGATTAGTAAAACATAATCATCAGTCAAACTTCATACTAGTCTTTATTCATTATTATCCCAATAATAATGACTGACTAGGGATAATTTAGAATAAAATTCAATTTTCACCTAAGAGTTTTACTATCAAGTCACATACTTAATGACCTTAAGCAAAATTAACTATTCATGTAATTAGAATTAAAAATATAATGAAAATGCAAATGTAAAAAAGTCAATATGTGGTTATTACGTAATTGGCCTAGGGCACATCACTAACAGGTTCAACCTCTATTTTTTGGTGTCATGTCAGGTCATCAACTTGGTTAAAAAGTTGGACAATGCTTGTACTTTATGGCTGATCTTGCTGACTACCCAATGTCATAGCCACTTAACTCCATTGCCTATTTATGTAGCCGACCTAAAGAGTTTGGCTTCTGAAGTGCTTGGCTTATGGAATAGTTGGTAAGGACTTCTGTAACGCCCTTAAGTGGGGGTTAACAGTTTTTATTAAATAAAATAAAGATTAGAAAATAAATACAAATCGTCAAAGTAATTTGCCTGGGACTTAAATAAAAACTCTTAAATTAAAATAAAGACATAAACAAATAAATAAACCACAGTTTAATGTAGCACCTTAGATTTTAATAATATACAACTGTCACCATCATCATTTCAACCCTCAACAAATCTTAATACAGTCATAGAAAATAACAATCGATGCTTACATTATCATGAAGATCATTTGTTGCATTCAAAGCAATCTCAACGTAATATAGCTACATAGCTTCTCCAACTATTTTTCTTGTAGTCACCTCACACTTAGTGAATCCTGAAAAGACGAATATAATAGGGATGAGCGACAACATGCTCAGTAGTGAAAATCATTACTCACCTTAAGGTTTTATTCTTACCACATTAAACCTGCATGGTTAGTTAGTTTTCATCATATACCAGATTATGAGATTTATTATGATTATATTCCGTGGATACCATAGTTATTCATTA